>CADDIJ020002611.1:0-12917 GCA_902809745.2 Tetradesmus lagerheimii | reverse complement strand
ACAAACCAATGCCACAGTGCTGCTGCCACTGGACATTCCACAAACAAGTGTGTGAGCGTCTCAAGCTGCGGTGATTGCTGACATTGCTGTGCTGGGCATGTGAACTGACCCGCTGCCTGTCTGCCTGCTGACAACATGCGGCGCGCGCCAACCTTGACTCCTGCATGTAGTAGCCTCCAACCAAACTCCCGCAACTGCCGTGGCAGCTGCCTGTGCCCTGCTCGTTTGTATGCAGCCACCCACCTATAGTTGCTGCCATCTGCCCGACCTATGTGCTGCGTCAAAGGATCTTGACGAGACATGCATGTGATGTTTGGGGATGTCGGTGTTCACCCCCATTAGGAGAATGCCTATATTCAGCCACCAACCATTAACACATACATGACAAGAGATGCATGTGATGCTATATCCCAATATGCAGATGGGTGCTTTACACACCCCTGCCAGTGTCATAGATGGAAGTACAAAAATCATCTCAGAATACTATATAATATCCATGTACATACAAGCACCAACACATACTACAACGTTCTATGTCCCAGCCAGAGAATGCCAGGGAATGTTGACTGGGGCAACATGTATGTACCACTAACATCCTTACAACAAGCATAATCCGTACAATAATCCATACAATGACACCCATCAACACAACATGCGGCGGCAGAAAGCCACCTCATCTACACAGCCGTTGCATCATCCTATTATGCCATGTCATTCAACACACCACATCCCACACTCACAGCCCTGCCATGGTGATATTCAGCCCTATATGCCTATCTGAGTAAATTCGTTGTTGCTTGGTCCAGCCCATGTAACCAATTTACTTCAAAAAAAAAAAAATATATATGCCTATCTGCCCCATCCCGTGACACTCTGTACAAACCCGCCCACTTGCGCTGAAATTCCTCTGAGCAAATCACAGGGAAACGACCACCCAGCCATGACAATGGGATCCCGGATCCCACCCTCGATTGCAGCGATCGCTGATAAGCTGTTTGCCATGCGTGTCTTGGTTTTCCTTGGTGTTCACGGGTGTGGTCTGCAAAACTTCTTGGAGCATGCAAGCAACTATACACGACCAAAATGAAATTCTCCAGACGAGCGCGGAAGCATCGGTCCTGGTCGGATTTTCGCAGCGATTGTTGGCGAGCCGTATTCCATGCGTGTCTTGTTTTCTCTTTGTGTTCACGTAGGGGATCTTGTTGAAATACGGGCAGAAATCGCACTGGCACTTGCAAACCTTGCAGCGACTTTGCTACCAGTTTGTGAGCTTTCACAAGCTATAAATACTCTTCAGAATAGCTTCCAGAAACTTCGACAATCTTCTACAACCTCAGATTGTGGGAGAATCCACATCCTTCGAGATGCTTCTAGAAGCTTCCAGATATAAGTACTGTATTATATTCAAAAGGTCCCAGGTTCAAATCCGGCCTCAAACAAAGCACAATATTTTTCATTCTACTCAGAAATACTGAACTCTGTGAGCATGTGCGATATAATGTGCGATGCAAGGCAGACTGAATAATAGCCATATCTCAACACTCCCACGCAGGCTGCCTTGTGAGCACATATGATGTTACGGGTCCAGTGGCAGTACACAATGTAGCTCCCACGTCTTCCAAACTCCAGATACACACAATTGTATGCAAACAAAGTTGTATGTATTGAATAAATGTTTTCTTGCAGCTAACACCTTCCAGCAGTATCCTACTTCACACCCATAGCCTCACGGCAGAAATTAAACTTCTCTCCTGCCAGGGGCTTTGTGAGCACATCAGCAATCATCAGGTTGGTGGGTGTGTAGGTAAACACCACCTCGTTTCGCATCACGCGCTCACGAGCAAAATGGTGGATCACATCAATGTGCTTAGAGCGCAGAGATGAGATGGGGTTGCGCAGAATTTTGATTGCACTTTGGTTGTCGGCCAGGATGTTGATAGTCTTGGTGTTGATTCCCAAATCACACAGGAGCTTGCGCAGCCACAGACCCTCTTTGACAGCTGCTGCAGCTGCCATGTACTCGGCCTCAGTTGTGGATGCTGCCACAGTGGGCTGGCGTTTGCTTTGCCAGGAAATTGCACCACCATTTAGGCTAAACACATAGCCGGTGGTGGAGCGGCGTGTGTCGAGGTCTCCAGCGTAGTCGGAGTCGCAGTAGCCGAACAGCTCAAGGTCGCTGGGGCCGCTCCCACCAAAGGTGATGCCATAGTCTGCTGTTGCAGCCAGGTACCTCAGAACACCCTTAGCAGCCTGCCAATGGACAGTGGTTGGGTTGGCCATGTAGCGAGCCAGGGAACCAGTGACAAAGGAGATGTCAGGTCTGGTGCAAACTGACAAGTACATGAGGGAACCGAGCAGCTCACTGTAGGGGTACTTGGCCTTGTCGAGGGGCTCGCCTTCATCCTTGGTAAACTTGATGGAGGCGCTCATGGGAATTGGCCTGATCTTGCTGTCGTCCATGCCAAACTTGGAGATGAGATCATTGGTCATGCGTGGCTGGCTGATCTTGATGGTGCCGCTCCCACGGTCCCTTGTAATGGTCATGCCCAGATAAGAGGAAACCTCGCCCAGGTCGCGAGCATCAAAAGACTCTGACAGGCGCTGCTTGACACCCTTGATCAGAGCGCTGTCCTTGGACGCAATTAGTATGTCATCCACGTACACCAGCAGGTAGATGTCTGCTGTTTTTCCGTTGTAGATGTAGAGACCAGGGTCAGCCTCAGAGGCTCTGTAGCCGTACGACTCCAACTCCCTGTGGAGCCTGTTGTGCCAGGCACGCGGGGTTGTTCTCCAGCACGGTGACCAGCATGCTGTATTCTGGGGGCAGGCCGGACATGACGTTGGGGACGATGTCTGACTCCTCCAAGTCGCTGCCAGCAGCCACCAGCCGGTTGAGCAGGGAGCGAGCTCGCCCAATGTAGCAGCTGACAGACTCGCCGGGCTCCATCTTGAGCTTGCTGAGGTCCCGCTGCAAGCTGAGCAGGCATGCGGTGCTGCGCTGCTGGAATACGGCTTCCAGAGCATTCCACGCGGCATTAGCGTTGTCCACGTCGCGAATGGTCGACAGGAAGTGGTCCTCGACGTGGGAACGGATGTAGGCGAGGGCCTTGCTGCTCTGGGGGTGCTCAGGGTCCTGAATGGCACACGGTCAGGTCCTGGATGCCTTTATGGCTGCTCCTCACGGAGCTATCTATATGGCCCTGTGACAGCATCTCGAGAAGAGAGCTGTGGGGTGGGTGTCAGAACAGGTTGCCCCATCCTCTTTAAGGATCTTTTACGGAGTAAATTCGTTGTTGCTTGGTCCAGCCCATGTAACCAATTTACTTCAAAAAAAAAAAAAAACACCGCGAACAACAGTAGCTCTGTGAAGCAGCAACTTGCTACGCTGCGATTGTGTCCGCCAAGCCTGGAGACAGGTCGGCAAATCCCGAACGAAAGTCGAGCAAAAAACTCCTGTGCGCAGTGGAAGCGTGGCTATGGGCTCATAACCTGTTGAAATACGGGCAGAAATCGCACTGGCACTTGCAAACCTTGCAGCGACTTTGTTACCAGTTTGTGAGCTTTCACAAGCTATAAATACTCTTCAGAATAGCTTCCAGAAACTTCGACAATCTTCTACAACCTCAGATTGTGGGAGAATCCACATCCTTCGAGATGCTTCTAGAAGCTTCCAGATATAAGTACTGTATTATATTCCAAAAGTCCCAGGTTCAAATCCGGCCTCAAACAAAGCACAATATTTTTCATTCTACTCAGAAATACTGAACTCTGTGAGCATGTGCGATATAATGTGCGATGCAAGGCAGACTGAATAATAGCCATATCTCAACAGATCTGAATAATTCTAAGAGCATGCAAGCAACTATACACGACCAAAATACAATTCTCCAAACGAGCACCGAAGCATCAGTCCTGGTCTGATTATGGTTTTTTTTTTCTGATTACTGCAGCGATCGCTGATAAGCTGTTTGCCATGCGTGTCTTGGTTTTCCTTGGTGTTCACGGGTGTGGTCTGCAAAACGTCTTGGAGCATGCAAGCAACTATACACGACCAAAATGAAATTCTCCAGACGAACGCTGAAGCATCGGTCCTGGTCGGATTTTCGCAGCGATTGTTGGCGAGCCGTATTCCATACGTGTCTTGTTTTCTCTTTGTGTTCACGTAGGGGATCTGAATAATTCTAAGAGCATGCAAGCAACTATACACGACCGAAATAAAATACTCCAGACGAGCACCGAAGAATTGGTCCTGGTTTGAGTGTCGCAGCAATCGTCAGCAAGACGTATACCATGAGTGTTTTGTTTTTCCTCGGTGTTCACGCAGGTGGTCTGAAATAACTCCAGGAGCATGCAAGCAACTTTCAACGACCCAGAGAAACTTCTCCAGACGAGCACCGAAGCATCGGTCCTCGTCTGATTTTCGCAGCAATCGCTGACAAGATGTTTGCCATGCGTGTCTTGTTTTTCCTGCGTGTTCACGTGGGTGGTCTGCAAAAATTCATGGAGCATAAAAGAAACTTTCAACGACCCAGAGAAAATTCTCCAGACGAGCACTGAAGCATCGGTCCAGGTCTGATTATCGCAGCGATCGCTGACAAGCTGTTTGCCATGCGTGTCTTGGTTTTCCTTGGTGTTCACGGGTGTGGTCTGCAAAACTTCTTGGAGCATGCAAGCAACTATACACGACCAAAATGAAATTCTCCAGACGAGCGCTGAAGCATCGGTCCTGGTCGGATTTTCGTAGCGATTGTTGGCGAGCTGTATTCCATGCGTATCTTGTGTTTTCTTTGTGTTCACGTAGGGGATCTGAATAATTCTAAGAGCATGCAAACAACTATACACGACCGAAATAAAATACTCCAGTCGAGCACCGAAGCATCGGTCCTGGTTTGAGTGTCGCAGCAATCGTCAGCAAGCCGTATACCATGAGTGTTTTGTTTTTCCTCGGTGTTCACGCAGGTGGTCTGAAATAACTCCAGGAGCATGCAAGCAACTTTCAACGACCCAGAGAAACTTCTCCAGACGAGCACCGAAGCATCGGTCCTCGTCTGATTTTCGCAGCAATCGCTGACAAGATGTTTGCCATGCGTGTCTTGTTTTTCCTGCGTGTTCACGGGGATGGTCTGCAAAAATTCATGGAGCATGCTCGCAACTATACACGACCGAAATAAAATTCTCCAAACGTGCACCGAAGCATCGGTCCTGGTCTGATTAATGCAGCGATTGCTGATAAGCTGTTTGCCATGCGTGTCTTGTTTTTCCTGCGTGTTCACAGGGGTGGTCTGCAAAAATTCATGGAGCATGCAAGCAACTATACACGACCAAAATACAATTCTCCAAACGAGCACCGAAGCATCAGTCCTGGTCTGATTATTGCAGCGATCGCTGATAATCTGTTTGCCATGCGTGTCTTGGTTTTCCTTGGTGTTCACGGGTGTGGTCTGCAAAACGTCTTGGAGCATGCAAGCAACTATACACGACCAAAATGAAATTCTCCAGACGAACGCTGAAGCATCGGTCCTGGTCTGATTTTCGCAGCGATTGTTGGCGAGCCGTATTCCATGCGTGTCTTGTGTTCTCTTTGTGTTCACGTTGGGGATCTGAATAATTCTAAGAGCATGCAAGCAACTATACACGACCGAAATAAAATACTCCAGACGAGCACCGAAGAATCGGTCCTGGTTTGAGTGTCGCAGCAATCGTCAGCAAGCCGTATACCATGCGTGTTTTGTTTTTCCTCGGTATTCACGGAGGTGGTCTAAAATAACTCTAGGAGCATGCAAGCAACTTTCAACGACTCAGAGAAACTTCTCCAGTCGAGCACCGAAGCATCGGTCCTCGTCTGATTAATGCAGCGATCGCTGACAAGATGTTTGCCATGCGTGTCTTGTTTTTCCTGCGTGTTCACGGGGGTGGTCTGCAAAAATTCATGGAGCACGCAAGCAACTATACACGACCGAAATAAAATTCTCCAAACGTGCACCGAAGCATCGGTCCTGGTCTGATTAATGCAGCGATTGCTGATAAGCTGTTTGCTAGCGTGTCTTGTTTTTCCTGCGTGTTCACGGAGGTGGTCTGAAATACCTCTAGGAGCATGCAAGCAACTATACACGACCAAAATACAATTCTCCAAACGAGCAACGAAGCATCAGTCCTGGTCTGATTATTGTTTTTTTTTCTGATTATTGCAGCGATCGCTGATAAGCTGTTTGCCATGCGTGTCTTGGTTTTCCTTGGTGTTCACGGGTGTGGTCTGCAAAACTTCTTGGAGCATGCAAGCAACTATGCACGACCAAAATGAAATTCTCCAGACGAGCGCGGAAGCATCGGTCCTGGTCGGATTTTCGCAGCGATTGTTGACGAGCTGTATTCAATGCGTGTCTTGTGTTTTCTTTGTGTTCACGTAGGGGATCTGAATAATTCTAAGAGCATGCAAGCAACTATACACGACCGAAATAAAATACTCCAGACGAGCACCGAAGCATCGGTCCTGGTTTGAGTGTCACAGCAATCGTCAGCAAGACGTATACCATGCGTGTTTTGTTTTTCCTCGGTATTCACGGATGTGGTCTGAAATACCTCTAGGAGCATGCAAGCAACTTTCAACGACCCAGAGAAACTTCTCCAGACGAGCACCGAAGCATCGGTCCTCGTCTGATTTTCGCAGCAATCGCTGACAAGATGTTTGCCATGCGTGTCTTGTTTTTCCTGCGTGTTCACGGGGGTGGTCTGCAAAAATTCATGGAGCACGCAAGCAACTATACACGACCGAAATAAAATTCTCCAAACGTGCACCGAAGCATCGGTCCTGGTCTGATTAATGCAGCGATTGCTGATAAGCTGTTTGCCATGCGTGTCTTGTTTTTCCTGCGTGTTCACGTGGGTGGTCTGCAAAAATTCATGGAGCATGCAAGCAACTATACACGACCAAAATACAATTCTCCAAACGAGCGCCGAAGCATCAGTCCTGGTCTGATTATTGCAGCGATCGCTGATAAGCTGTTTGCCATGCGTGTCTTGGTTTTCCTTGGTGTTCACGGGTGTGGTCTGCAAAACTTCTTGGAGCATGCAAGCAACTATACACGACCAAAATGAAATTCTCCAGACGAGCGCGGAAGCATCGGTCCTGGTCGGATTTTCGCAGCTATTGTTGGCGAGCTGTATTCCATGCGTGTCTTGTGTTTTCTTTGTGTTCACGTAGGGGATCTGAATAATTCTAAGAGCATGCAAACAACTATACACGACCGAAATAAAATACTCCAGACGAGCACTGAAGCATCGGTCCTGGTTTGAGTGTCGCAGCAATCGTCAGCAAGCCGTATACCATGCGTGTTTTGTTTTTCCTCGGTATTCACGGAGGTGGTCTAAAATAACTCTAGGAGCATGCAAGCAACTTTCAACGACTCAGAGAAACTTCTCCAGACGAGCACCGAAGCATCGGTCCTCGTCTGATTAATGTAGCGATCGCTGACAAGATGTTTGCCATGCGTGTCTTGTTTTTCCTGCGTGTTCACAGGGGTGGTTGGCAAAAATTCATAAAGCATGCAAGCAACTATACACGACCAAAATACAATTCTCCAAACGAGCACCGAAGCATCAGTCCTGGTCTGATTATTGCAGCGATCGCTGATAAGCAGTTATTCCATGGATGGCTGTGGTATAGCGGATATTGGGCACTTGGTCGGGTCGGGTCCTGGAAGCCTAGTACGGCTGCTCTTCACGGAGCTATCTGCATGACCTTGTGACGGCGCCTCTTGCAAATAGAGAGCCGTGGAATGGGTGTGAGAACAGGATACCCCATCCTCTCGTGGATTTTTTCACGGAGTAGGGTTTCGGTTTGCGTTGTCAAGCCAATGTAACACTACTTTCCAAAAAAAAAAAAAAAGATAAGCTGTTTGCCATGTGTGTCTTGGTTTTCCTTGGTGTTCACGGGTGTGGTCTGCAAAACTTCTTGGAGCATGCTCGCAACTATACACGACCGAAATACAATTCTCCAAACGAGCACCGAAGCATCAGTCCTGGTCTGATTATTGCAGCGATCGCTGATAAGCTGTTTTCCATGCGTGTCTTGGTTTTCCTTGGTGTTCACGGGTGTGGTCTGCAAAACGTCTTGGAGCATGCAAGCAACTATACACGACCAAAATGAAATTCTCCAGACGAACGCTGAAGCATCGGTCCTGGTCGGATTTTCGCAGCGATTGTTGGCGAGCCGTATTCCATACGTGTCTTGTTTTCTCTTTGTGTTCACGTAGGGGATCTGAATAATTCTAAGAGCATGCAAGCAACTATACACGACCGAAATAAAATACTCCAGACGAGCACCGAAGAATTGGTCCTGGTTTGAGTGTCGCAGCAATCGTCAGCAAGCCGTATACCATGAGTGTTTTGTTTTTCCTCGGTGTTCACGCAGGTGGTCTGAAATGTTGAGATATGGCTATTATTCAGTCTGCCTTGCATCGCACATTATATCGCACATGCTCACAGAGTTCAGTATTTCTGAGTAGAATGAAAAATATTGTGCTTTGTTTGAGGCCGGATTTGAACCTGGGACCTTTTGAATATAATACAGTACTTATATCTGGAAGCTTCTAGAAGCATCTCGAAGGATGTGGATTCTCCCACAATCTGAGGTTGTAGAAGATTGTCGAAGTTTCTGGAAGCTATTCTGAAGAGTATTTATAGCTGGTGAAAGCTCTAAAACTGGTAACAAAGTCGCTGCAAGGTTTGCAAGTGCCAGTGCGATTTTCTGCCCGTATTTCAACAGGTTATGAGCCCATCACGCTTCCACTGCGCACAGGAGTTTTTGCTCGACTTTCGTTCGGGATTTGCCGACCTGTCTCCAGGCTTGGCGGACACAATCGCAGCGTAGCAAGTTGCTGCTTCACAGAGCTACTGTTGTTCGCGGTGTTGACTCGGCAACATGACTGCGAGCAAGTATGGCGTCCCAAAGCTCTCTGACAACAACTACTTCACTTGGACAGTGCGCATGAGGGATTTCCTGACCATCAAGGACTGCTTCGAGGCCATTCAGGACCCTGAGCACCCCCAGAGCAGCAAGGCCCTCGCCTACATCCGTTCCCACGTCGAGGACCACTTCCTGTCGACCATTCGCGACGTGGACAACGCTAATGCCGCGTGGAATGCTCTGGAAGCCGTATTCCAGCAGCGCAGCACCGCATGCCTGCTCAGCTTGCAGCGGGACCTCAGCAAGCTCAAGATGGAGCCCGGCGAGTCTGTCAGCTGCTACATTGGGCGAGCTCGCTCCCTGCTCAACCGGCTGGTGGCTGCTGGCAGCGACTTGGAGGAGTCAGACATCGTCCCCAACGTCATGTCCGGCCTGCCCCAGAATACAGCATGCTGGTCACTGTGTTGGAGAACAACCCCGCTGCGCCAACCCTCGACGAGCTGCTGGCCAAGGCCCTGGTTGTGGAACAAAAGCACCAGCGTGGAAGCGGCCAGACCTTCCGGGCCCAGGCCTTCAGCAGCTACAGCAGCAGGCTCTTCAACAACAGCAGCAACAGCAACATGCCCTTTGGCAACACCGGCTACCGCCCTGGCCCCGACAACGCCTTCAAGTCCCGTGGCCCCTACTGCTACTACTGTAACAAGCCCGGCCACATCAAGGCAGAGTGCCGCAAGCGCCAGGCAGACCTCGCCCGCCGCTTCAACAACAGTGGCCCCAACCGCTACAACAACTACAACAACAACAACAACAACAACAACAACAACAACAACAACAACAACAACAACAACAACAACAACAATGGTGGCAATGCCCAACAGCAGCAGCGCCCGGCAGGCAACCAGCGGCCCCAGCGCGTGGCGGCCATGGCAGCAACCATCACTGTCAACGTCGCCTACCCGGACCTGCCCACCGACAGCAAGGACGACTGGATCATCGATTCTGGTGCTGGGCGCCACATCACCAACAACCAGAACCTGCTGTTCAACATGCGCTGCTTGCCCGAGGAGATCATGGTGCACTACGGCAATGGCAGCTCATCCAAGGCCTACGGCATTGGAGACGTCGTGTTGCTGGACGAGGCCACCAACAAGCCTGTGGTCGTCCTGCGCGACGTGCTCTGGGAGCCCACAGCAAAGGTCAACTTCCTGTCAGTCAAGCAGGCCAGCAAGGCTGGCGCTTCCTTCCTCTTCAAGAGCAGCAGCTGCGACATCATCAAAGGTAACAATATCATTGCGTCTGCTGTGGCAAACATCAACGACAACTACGTGCTGCCCAACCTCTACGCCTGCGTCAACACGCCCTCGACCCGCCACATATACAAGCGGTTCAACAGCAATTACTCGGTGAGCCCGCAGCCGCTCATCATGCGTGCCAGTGTGCAAAAGCCCAGCCATAAGCTCCACGATGAGTTCCTGGGCGGCATCTCCATGTATGCCCCATCGCGCTGCAGTGGCAGCGGCAGGTGTTCTGTCTTTGGTGCCAGCTTCAAGGACACTGATGGCAGCAGCACCAGCAGTGTTGGTGTGCACTCTGCTGGTCCCACTGCTGCTGGCCTGCCCTCTCCAACAAAGGGCACCTCTGCCCAGCTGTGGCATCGCCGTTTGGGACACCTGGGCTACAACAATATGGCAAAGCTCCCTTCAATGGTCAATGGGCTGGACCTGACTGCCAACGACATCAAGGCAGCAACCAATGAGGTGTGTGAGTCCTGCGCCATGGGCAAAAACCACCGGCAGCCCTTCTACCCGTCAGACACCAAGACATCCAAGCCCTTGGAGCTCATTCACATGGATGTGTGTGGCCCCATGCCGGTCAGCTCCTTTGGTGGCAGCAACTATATGGCGACCTTCCTCGACGACTACACTGGCTATTCCGCGGTCTGCATGCTCAAGACCAAGGGCGACGTGGCTGCAGCAACCAAGAGTGTGATCACCATGCTGGAAAAATCAACTGGCTACTATGTGATTAATGTGCGCACCGACAATGGTGGCGAATACGTCAACTGGGACCTGACATCCTTCTTTGACAACCTGGGCATCGTACACCAAACCACCATGCCTTACACACCTGAGCAAAATGGAAAGGCAGAGCGACTCAATCGCACCCTGCTTGAGAAAGCAAAATCTATGCTTGCAGACACCAACCTGCCCCCCGAGGCCTGGGGCGAGGCTGTTATGACTGCAAACTACCTGCGCAACAGGTCTCCCACATCTGGTAAGGAGCTCACTCCATACGAGTTCATCACTGGCAAGCGGCCCAACCTGGAACACCTGAGGGTTTTTGGCTGCAAGGCCTTCGTCCACATTCCCAGGGAGAAAAGGAACAAGCTGGATTTTAAGAGCCAGACCGGCTACATGGTTGGCTACTCAATCAATGGCAAGGGCTACAGGATCCTGCTGGAGGACAATTCAGTGGTGGACAGCCGCGACGTGACCTTTGATGAAAACTCCACCAGCGCCCAGGTCAGCAGCACCAAGCTGGACCTGATGGAGACACACAACGGCGCTGACACTGACAGTGACGATGAGCCTCCACCTCTCGGTGAGCATGACTCTGATTCTGAGTCTGACTCTGATGGTGAAAGTGATGATGGAAATGACAACCCTCCTGGCCCTGATTCTGGCAACAACTCTGGCCACAACAACCAGCCTGGTGCCAACAATCAGCCCCCTGCCACTGGGAACTCCGACAACTCTGGGCTGCGCCGCAGCAGCCGGGCAAATAAGGGAGTGCTCAACCCCTATCGCTATGTGGCTGATGGCAAACACCCTGCTGCTCCCTACTCAGCTACTGCTCTGTTAGCAGCAGTGGACCTGGAGGAGCCCAAATCCTACACCGAGGCCCTCAACTCAAAGGCAGCAGACCTTTGGCAGCAGGCAATGGATGAAGAGATGGCTTCCTTGCTGAGCAACAACACCTGGTCCCTAGAGACACCACCTGCTGGTGTCAAGCCTAATTGCGTCCAAGGACAGCGCTCTGATCAAGGGTGTCAAGCAGCGCCTGTCAGAGTCTTTTGATGCTCGCGACCTGGGCGAGGTTTCCTCTTATCTGGGCATGACCATTACAAGGGACCGTGGGAGCGGCACCATCAAGATCAGCCAGCCACGCATGACCAATGATCTCATCTCCAAGTTTGGCATGGACGACAGCAAGATCAGGCCAATTCCCATGAGCGCCTCCATCAAGTTTACCAAGGATGAAGGCGAGCCCCTCGACAAGGCCAAGTACCCCTACAGTGAGCTGCTCGGTTCCCTCATGTACTTGTCAGTTTGCACCAGACCCGACATCTCCTTTGTCACTGGTTCCCTGGCTCGCTACATGGCCAACCCAACCACTGTCCATTGGCAGGCTGCTAAGGGTGTTCTGAGGTACCTGGCTGCAACAGCAGACTATGGCATCACCTTTGGTGGGAGCGGCCCCAGCGACCTTGAGCTGTTCGGCTACTGCGACTCTGACTACGCTGGAGACCTCGACACACGCCGCTCCACCACCGGCTATGTGTTTAGCCTAAATGGTGGTGCAATTTGGTGGTGCAATTTCCTGGCAAAGCAAACGCCAGCCCACTGTGGCAGCATCCACAACTGAGGCCGAGTACATGGCAGTTGCAGCAGCTGTCAAAGAGGGTCTGTGGCTGCGCAAGCTCCTGTGTGATTTGGGAATCAACACCAAGACTATCAACATCCTGGCCGACAACCAAAGTGCAATCAAAATTCTGCGCAACCCCATCTCATCTCTGCGCTCTAAGCACATTGATGTGATCCTCCATTTTGCTCGTGAGCGCGTGATGCGAAATGAGGTGGTGTTTACCTACACACCCACCAACCTGATGATTGCTGATGTGCTCACAAAGCCCCTGGCAGGAGAGAAGTTTAACTTCTGCCGTGAGGCTATGGGTGTGAAGTAGGATACTGTTGGAAGGTGTTAGCTGCAAGAAAACATTTATTCAATACAT
>CADDIJ020002610.1:77379-127393 GCA_902809745.2 Tetradesmus lagerheimii | reverse complement strand
GCAGTTGCTCTCACGCCTTTCACACTTGTTGACATCCACAGGAGGCCTCTGATGGAGCCGACGCCCACTCAGATGATAGATTACCCAACAGGGATCCGTTTTAGGGGGGGAGGACAGGGGGTTTTATTGCGTCGTTTGCGAGCAAAAGGCTTTCAAAGGGTGTACTGCTGCCCTTTCTCCCACCAGGGGCCATGGACTGGCCCCAGGCCTGCACAGATGATGCCCCTAATTTAGCTGTTTACAATGAAGGCGTGCTGGCGGCCTGCCACTGCCAAACGCGCCTGCTTTCTTCCAAAAACAGTACCTGAAAGTTAGTCATTTATTTATATAGATCCCAGGGGTAACAACTCTCTCTCACAGGAGTGAAATCGCTGAAGTTGCCATTGCACTCGTTTCAATGCAACAGCAGATGCATTGCCGCCTCACCCACCCCACTGCTCTGCTGCGCCAAGCTGGGCCTGAAGACCTTCCCCAGCCATCCCACACACATTGCTCCAGATCCCCTACTCAAGCTCCACAAAGCAGAGTTCCCCAACAACCCCACATCCCGGACATCACGCATGCACACTGCCGCCGCACCTGCGCCGCCTTCTTGCTGCGCCATGCTAGAAGTGCATATCTTCCCTGGCCATCCCACACACATCGCTCCAGGTCCCCTACTGAGAACCCAGAGGAGCGCCCCCACATACCGGACATCACACATGCACACTGCTGCCGCACCTGCACCGCCGCCTTGCTGCGCCATGCTGGGCCTGAGCGTTGTGCCTGGCCGCCCTGGCCTCTTGTTGATGTTGGCCTTGGCCTGCCGCGTGGCCTCCTCACGCTCAAGCCGCCTCGCCTCAAGCGCAGCATCCAGCAGCGGGCGCGGAAACACCTGCAAATCACAGCACCGCATATGCGAGTGGCGGCGAAACGTAACAGCAGGTGCCGAGCAGACTGGCCAACAGCACGGTGCGGCGAGGCACATCAACTGCATGGCAGGTGGTGTGAGCAGCAACTGCTGGAAGCAGGAGACACACTACAACTGCCATTGTGCAACATGCGCAACGTGTCTGCACTCCCATTGCAGCAGTGGGGTGATCACAGGAATGAAGCTGGAACATGGCCTAAAGTCACGCATACAGCGCTGCCGCACTCACCTTTCGCACTAGGCTGTCTAGCGTGAAGTCGTACTTGAGCTTCTTGTGCTCGTAAGGGTTTGGCCCCAGCAGCAGGTTGCAGACTGGGCAGAAGTTTGCGTCGCCGCCAATCGTGATGCACTGCTCCACGCAGTCGTAACAATCTGCGTGCGGCAGCAGGGGCGGCAGGCAGAGCAAGCGTGTTATGATTGCACAACATGATTTGTCCTAGAGGCCGCTGCCTGTTGCGTGCTGCTGCATGCCCAGTGCTGCTCTCTAGGGAGGGTGCACCAACCACAAACGCCACAGCGGGGGTCCGCTGCCATCGCTGCACACATGCACCCCGGCGCTCTGCTGCTGTCTGAGGTTAGATGCACAAGACGCTGCGCCCTGCTGCTGCTGCTGCTGGTCCTGCTGCTGTTTGTGCCACGAACACAGGCGGGCGCTTTGCTGCTAGCGCTAACGCTGCTGCTGCTGTATGTTGCTTGCGTTGCGCTCACATGAGTGGCTGCACTCTGCAGAGGTGATGGGCTCCTTCAGCAGGTCCAAGCACAGCCTGCACTGCAGCGCTTCAAGCAGCGGAGGCGCAGGGCGCCACTCTGCGTGCGACTCATCCAGTGAGGGCTTGGGCTGCAGAGGAGCAGCAGCAGCAGCTGGTCAGATGTCGCCTTACACGCTTCGATGGCAAAGAACTCACTGGTAGATTGCTGCCGCGGCTCATAAGAAGGCGCAGCTAGCATGTTGAGCTGTGCAGCAGTGCGCACACTGCACAAGAGCATGGCACTCAGGAAGGCAGGCAGCAGTTGACGGCAACAGCCAGCATGGTGCGGCATCTGCTTGCAGTAACACGCGCCTGGCATGTACATATGTGCCCACCTGTGGTAGCCACCACTGCTGGCCATTGCTGCGGTCTGACTCATCGCTGATGCAGCTGGCACTGGGTGTCACAGGTCCGCTGCCGGGCGGCCTGCTGCCCCTGCCTTGCACTGCGGAGATGAGCAGGTGTGCTGCTGCTGCTAGGCCACCTGGATGCTGCTGCTGCTGCTGGTTGTGGTGGGGTTGCTGCTGCTGCTGCTGTTGGTCATCGCCGGCACGGTGATGCTGAGGGGCACCGCTCTGCTCATGCTGCTGCTCCATGCTGGGCGTTGTTGCTGCTGAGAAGCAGCCGTGCTAACACGTGTTATGCTGTTGCCGCCGCTGCTGCTGCATGCAAACGTCTGCAGGGTAAGCGTTGATGGCTGTAAGATGATGACCTGTCATAGGCTGCCGCCTGCATGTTCATGGACAACGAGCTTTTGAAGTACTGCGGTTTGCGGCTGAGTCTGAAGCAAAGCCTATGGTGCAGCAAGCATGTTCTGGGTTACAGCACAGTGATGATGCATGCAACCTGTGCCTGCTGCCTTTCATGTGCTGCATCGTATGTTCCTGCAAGCACCTGTCATGCCAAGCATGCTAACAACGCTGCAAGTTTACAGACAGAAGTGCATTAATGTGGGGAGTGGGGGCCTTGGGGGCTGCGGGGCCTTGCTCACCTGGTTCTGCTGGGGTAAATGCAAGCATGCAGATGATCTAATTGGTGCTGCTGCTGCCGCCGCCTGCCGCCGCCCCCGAGGACGACCGGCCGCTGCAGGCCGAGAGCCTGCTATGCTTACTGTGCGTCCTGTTTATACAACAGCCGACATGGTGCCATTGTATCCTCTCTTGGTCAGACAACTGCAAGGCAGGAAGGCAATCAGGACACTACTGCAGAGCTGGCAGGGGCAACAACTGATGCTGAGTTGGCGTGCTGCTGGATGGCACCATAGCTGACTCAGGCCAAAGAAGCGAACACAGCACTTGAAGACACGCGTCCGAACAGGAAGAGCCGTGTTCGACCCCTGACAGTGCATTTACCAGGTCTTGGGGCTCAACCACCAGTGACATCCTTTGACACAAGCACCCTAGGAATTGGTTGGACAGGTCCGGGAGCCTGTGTGACTGTTTGGAGCTTACTTTTGGTTGGTCATAGACCTGCTAGCCACCCGCTTGCGCGCGTGCCTCGAGCAGCTTCAAGCGCTTTGAACATTCGCGAGTAATTGCCTGCACCGATCTGTCTTGGCTGCTACTATAAAGACGTTGCTAGATACGAGCAGGCAGCATCAGCATCGTGAACGCTCCTAGCGCTGCAGCGGTGGTGCAACAGTAGAAAGCAGGACAAAGCAGCAGCAAGGGCCAGCTATGGGGGACTATGCGACAAATTTGCTGAAGAAGCAGCTGCGAGGTGAACGCTCGCCATGCATGCAACCCGCGGGCCTCCTGCAGGCCTCCCGGGAGCGGACCCTGAAGTTGCATCTGTCTCTTCCCCTGCAGAGCTCACCAAGAACCCCGTAGACGGCTTCTCTGCCGGGCTCGTCGATGACTCCAACATTTTTGAGTGGCAGTTAACCGTCATCGGCCCGCCAGACACCCTCTAGTGAGTATGCTGCCAGGATGCAGTAGCAGCCTGGCTGCGCTGGCAGCAAGTTGGTGACTGCTGTCTGGTTGTACTCCACGGTGTGGCAGTGCTTGTATCACAAACCACAGCTCATAGCATGAAACACATCTGCTTTCCTGCAGTGAGGGCGGCTTCTTCAACGCGCGGCTGACGTTCCCCAAGGACTACCCCAACTCACCGCCTACCTGCCGGTTCACCTCAGAAATGTGGCACCCAAATGGTAAGCAGCAGCTGCTGGGGGTGGTTCATAGTATGAATATAATCATTCTGTGGGTTGGATGTTATGCAGCAACAGCTGGCCTGTATGACGGCATAGCATGCAGAGCAGCAGCCACGGCAGCCGCACATGCCAATGGTGATGCATATGGGGTGGGGTGTGTATTAACGCCACTTTGCGACTTCCTTGCGCCAGCTGCCGTGAAACTACGCTGCAAAATTGTACTAGGTTTACAGCGTGCCCTTTCCTGCAAGTTTTGGGTGGCCGCCTGGCGCTTATGTTGTGGAGGTTACAGCAGGCAGTACAGCAGTACAACCGCGCCCACGCCGCCTCCCTCTGTGCTACACTTCTGCTTGTGCAGTGTATGCTGATGGCAGGGTGTGCATCTCTATCCTGCACAATCCTGGAGACGATCCCAATGGCTACGAGACAGCAGCGGAGCGCTGGTCACCTGTGCAGTCGGTGAGCAGTGGGATCCGGCAGAGGCGGCAGCAGATGTGTGGAGTGCCGACTACGCTGTCATTCTTCTGTATGTCTGTTGCCTATCTGCTTGTCAGCTGTTTGTGCATCACCTGTTCATCACCACAGGCACGCGTGCTGATGTGCAACGCTGTACCACAGCTCTGTCAAAGAGCGGATTTAGAATGTGTGGAGTACAGCTATGCCTGTTGCACGGCATCAAGCTCGTGCCAGAGCTCGACACATGTTGTGAGGGCGCATGCACATGATGACGCTTGGCCGGTCTGAAGACAGCTGTGCTCTTGTTGCATAATCTCATGTTCCTTCAAATGACTGTGTGCTGATGTTCTGCTGCTTTCGCTGTTGGTGCTTCTTCTCAGGTGGAGTCGATCGTCATCTCCATCATTGCCATGCTGTCATCACCCAACGATGAAAGCCCAGCCAACGTGGACGCAGCAAAGCAGTGGCGTGAGGTGCGACTGTTCTTGAGGTTCAAGTCGTGCACTGGGCTGACATCTTGCGTACGTCTTGCGTGCTTCGCTCAACTATACATGACAGGTGGTATGTCAGGCAGTGGCACAATGGGCAGACCTTGGTATCTGCTATCTGCGTCTGTTGCTGCAGTCAGGCACAATGACTTGCAGTACACTCGCAGCCGGGCACACTGCGCAGGCAACTCACCTCTTGCTTAATGTGTGACACACTCGGCACACGCACATGCGATACCAACACTGGATTTCCGCCTGCTGCCTCCCTTTGTATTCAGGATCGTGATGGCTTCAAGAAGCGGGTGAGTGCAGGCATGGGAAGAAACAGCACATGACCGTCATCGTTCTGGCTGTTTAGGCTGCAGCATGTCGGGTGTCGGAATAGCATCTTGCATCAGCTGATAGGTTACATTAGGACTCTGGACGCTGATGTGCAGTTTGGCAGGTGATCTGTTGTGCACGTGCTGCTGCTTTCCTGCATTGCTTCCCTGCTTCCCTGCTGCTGGCAGTTGCCCTGTAGGCCATGTGGCGTGTCTTGTCAGTGCTGTGCCGGGCTGCAATCAGTTGACATCTGCTCTGCCGTCTTTGTTCCTTCAGGTGTCACGCTGTGTGCGGAAGTCTCAAGAGAATTTTGAGTAAATGCAGGCTCAGCAGTGACTGAAGCATCGGCAGGAGCAGTGATTGTGCGCTATCTTTTGTGCTGGCGAGCTTGCAAGCGCGAGCAGCAGACGATGCAAGGGCCATGAGTGCGCGCCGCTGTCACAACCACTAGCAGTGGGTGTGTTTGGCGGAGCGTGTCATTTGTGCATCACTTAGGCTTGTGGGTGCAGGGCAAAGCAAGAGACTGTTATGGTGCAAGGGGTAGGAGCTGTGGGGTTTGGCACAGGAGGTCTGACGAGGTTGGGCCGGTTTGGGTCTTCCTTTCCTGTTGAGGCCTGTGATGATGTCTTGGATGAGGCTTTTGAGAGAGGTTTCCGTATACTAGGGTCTGTAGTGGTTGTGCTGCATTCTTGGGCATAGCGTGACATAGCACCGGTTGGGACGACCTTTTGCTTATAACAACACACCAGCTGATGCAGTTGCGACAGTCGTGACGCCCGCTCATGCATCCTTTGCTAATGCAGCATGTGTTGGAATGCAGTTGCATGTGACATGTGCATCCCTAAGTACGGTATGGTACATGCATGCACAGAGGCATGACAGTCTGTCGTCTGCACAGTGCACATGCTGTCATGGCGATCGTGCAGGCAGCGTGCCATGAGAAGTTTGCTCAGGCCTCTGGCAGGTGGTATATGATGGCAAGCGGCTTGCTGCAGCTGCACAGATTGTGCCCCTGTTTATCTGATAGGGTTGCAACTACCCTATTACTACTATTTGGTGCTGCAAAGGTGTTTGCCGTGCCAACCATGCATGCGTGATGCATCACCATCATATGATGGTGGTTACAACGCTGGCACAGCTGGGTATGCTCCAGCATCAGCAGGTGTAACCGTATTTGTTTGACTTTAGGGACCCACTGGGCGCTTGTTATGCATCATGATCGTGTTACAGGCCACTTGGGGTGCGTTCTGCGGGGGTGCGCACTGCTTGATAACATAACACCGGTGCGCACCTGCGTGGACCTCTGGAGGTGGTCGCAGGGGTGCGCGGATAACAACCTGCTCCCAACAGCACCACGAAAAATACATTGGTGCTTTCCGCACCGGAGAGCGCACTCGTATCTGGAAGTAACAGCCTCAGTCTTAGGGGTTCCAGAAGTGCGCACCGCTGCGTAGAAACGCACCCTTGGGTTCGTCATGTGAAGTGAACGTTTTAGGCGGATCCTGGACTCCAGGTAAAAGCATACATCAAACCTTCATGCATGATGATGATGATTGGGCAGATTGGGCAGATTGGGCTACTTACAAACAGCAGCAGAAGGCTACTACACAGCTGGTCAAAGCAGCAGAGAAGCAGTACAAAGAGCAGTGCCAGCATGCCATTACTTCTGCATACACAAATCGCATGAATGATGACAGCCTGCTTGGAGAGAAAGACATGTGGCAGCTTGTGCGTCGTCTGTGCCCTAAGCATGTCAGCGAGGCAGTTTACAGCGTCATGCAGCATCCATCTGGGCATGTGGCATCTACCCCAGCTGAGAAAGCTGATGCTTTCAAGTGTCATTATGAGCGCGTTGGCAGCCATGCAGCATTTGCTTCCTCCAACCCCCAGTTTGACGCTGCACACATGTCTTGTGTTGCAGCCAATGTGCAACAGTATTTGCAAGACTCTGCTAACTCCCCTGCCACCCCGCTGGACCTGCCCATCACTGCCGCCGAAGTTTCCGACTGCCTGCAGAGGCTGCGCACTGGCAAGGCCGGCAACCCGGCTGAGGAGGGCATTGTCAATGAGCTACTCAAGTATGGAGGCAGCACGGCCGCAGATATGTTACTGCAGTACTGCAATCTGATGTGGCAGCTTGAGCAGGTGCACCAGGTGCCAGGTACAGTTGTGGACATGCCCAAGAAGGGTGACCTGACAGACCCCACCAACTACCGTGGTATCACCCTGCTTAGCGTGCTTTACAAATTTTACACCAGCGTTCTCAACCAGCGCCTCATCAAGTTTGCAGAAGGCAAGTCAGTGGCGGAGGGCACGACACAGCAACGGCAGCAGCAGCAGCAGCAGCAGGCGCAACAGCAGCAGCAGCAGGCACGTCAGCAGCAACAGCAGCAGCAGCAGCAGCAGCAGCGTGTAACTGCTGCTACAGCAGCAGGAACGCCGCTGCTGCACGAGAGCCAGAACGGCTTTCGTCCCAAGCGCAGCTGTGCTGACCACCAGAGTGTGCTCAGTGAGGTGTTGGGTGGGAGGAAAGCTGAGGGGAAGGATTCTTATGTGCTGTTTGTTGACACCTATAAGGCTTTCCCAACAGTGTGGCTTGATGGGCTCTTTCAAAAGCTGTGGGACAAGGGTGTGCGTGGAAGATGTTCCGTGTACTCTACAACTTGTATCAGGGTGCACGCCGTGTGGTGTCTCACGAAGGTCATGTCACTGAGAGCTTCACATGTGACCTTGGTTTGCATGAGGGCGATGTTATTTCCCCCACACTGTACCTGTACTTCATTGATGATCTGCTGCATGAGGTGCATGCAAAGCACCCTGGAATCACCCTTATGGGCCCTTGTGACGAACCTGCTGGTCAGGTTGTGGCAGCCATGCAGGCTGATGACTTTGTTGCTGTGTGCGGATCTCTGGCTGAGGTTCAGGCTGTGGCTGCAACAGTTTATGAATACAGTTGTAAGTGGCGGTTCAAGCTGAATAGCTTGAAGTCTGCTGTCATGCATGTCTCACCAGCTAGACAGCCCAGCCAGTTGGCTGATTCTGGCATCGTTTGGAACGGTGTGCCTGTGCCTGTTGTATCAGAGTACTGCTACCTTGGCCTGTGGTTCAACAATGCCTGCAACTGGAATACGCACTTTGAGAAGATGTTGGCAAAAGTGCATCGTGTGAAGGGTGGGCTCATGCCAGTTTGGAAGAGCCGGCTCATCAGCGTGGAAGTAAAGCGTATCATTCTGCTTACATGCGTTCGCCCAATTGTTGAATATGGCAGTGAGGTCTGGTTTCCGTCAACTGCAAGGCAACTGCAACAGATTGACAAAGTGCAGACTGACATCATCAAGTGCTCAATGCGTTGTGGCAAGGAGCGCCCTTGCACTTCACTTGTTCTGGCTGAATGGGGTGTGAAGCCATTGCACATGTGGCTTCATCAGAGGGCGATGGAGTATTACTTTAGGGTTCAGCGTATGCAGAACTGTCGGTGCCACATCAGGTGTTTTCAGCTGAGTGGAAGCGCCCTAGTGGTGCTGTTGCGGTGACACCTTGGCATAAGTATGTGCAGAGTTTGCTTTGCAAGTATGGTGTGGATGTTGAGGCGGCGGCTGATCGAGCTAATGCGTGCAAGAACAGCAAGAATCACATCAACCGTACTGCTCCAGACCGCTCCTTCGCATGTTCAGCCTGAATACAGAAACGCTCATGGAAACAGCGATGAACTCTTGTTATCAGTGCTTGGTCAGGATTTTTTCAAGGATCAATGGACGGGCTCGATGTTGACTGATTCGTAACCTGCTCGCATTGCCCATGAGGCATGCTGCAGTTTGTTTGTATCAACGATACTTACCACTAAAACAAATGAAGGGCCGCTACGCGCCTAATGCTGAGAAACTGTCAAGGACAAATCAGGCAGAGGGTGACACTCTAAGGAGGCTGCATGTTTATTCGTTCAGAGTTTTCATAGCAACTTCTGAAGCGGGTGCCATGTGTCTGTTGCCGCATGAGTAGGTGTTACGTAAAAGTTGACCCGAGGAACCCGACAGTGCACAAAAGCCGGGGGTGCATTACAGCTGTCGAAGTCGCGGCGTGCAAGCCCACATTCTCTTATTACGTTAAGCATATCTAAATGTGTAGGTTGCTGCCTCTCGCTTGCGTATAATCCCCTGTACATGACTGGCAGCAGCTGGAGTTTCCGCAACGATGACCGTGGGCCTGCCAGATAGTATGTCTCAGGACTTGATGCCTAGTAAGGAGCAGTGTGTTGCCAGTCTCGAGTGCCCAAGCAAACCAGCCATCGCCAGATCGCCTGTGTTGAGACTGAGGGGACTTCCTTTCCTTGCCACGAGCTTAGACGTGAGGGAGTTTTTCTCTGACTTCGAGCTGAGCGATGTCTACATTTGCCGGCGAAACGGTGGGTGGTTTGAGCCAGCTCAGTTGCGCAACCTCTGTTTCGCTGCTTTTGACGCCACAAACCGTTTGCAAAACAAACACATAGCCGCTCAAACGTCGGATGGACCGCTGGGTGTGGTGCGCTTTGCACAGTAGCAGGCAGCTCTCAGCGAGGTCCACTCCCATGCCACTGCACCTAGTACCCAAATGTAGCCTTTCCGTGGCCAATGTGAAGCAGCCGCGCATCTGGTGGCATTCCTGATATTACTTGGGTGCGTCCTCATTCACCAGGAGGCAGCAACACATACACATGGGTTCCTGGATGCTCTGCTGCTCAATACGCTGTTACTTGTTACCCTGCTGTACGCCTCTGCAGGTCGCTCGACAGGCGAGGCCTATGTGGTGCTGCACACAGCAGAGGCTGCTCAGAACGCGCTGCTGCAGCTCAACAAGAAGTACATGGCCAACAGATACATTGAGTGAGCATCAGCACTTGTGCAGGGACGCAACACAGAACCTCGAGTGACTCATCCTGTTGCCCCCCACATACCATGCGCGTGTTGACGTACACAACTGCGCAGGATGCCAGCATGTGTTCTGTATGAGGTGTCTTGCAGTTGCCACGAAAATCTTTTTTTTGTCACGTTCTGCTGTCTGCTTCACTAACCCCTGCTGCCTCTCTTCTGCAGGCTGTTTGAAGCTGCAGAGGCAGACCTAGCAGCTGTCAAGAAGGTTCTGGAGGACTCGCGCCTGCAGGGCTTTGTGGTGCGGCTACGCGGGCTGCCCTACAGTGCCACGCCAGCTGACATAACATCATTCCTAGAGGGCGTGCAGCTGGCAGAGGTAGAGGACACCATCGTCATCGCACACTCGGTGGGTGTAGGTGGCTGAGGAAAGGCATTTGCATGGCGCATCTCCTGGGTAAACAGAGTGAAGCTTTGCTGATCGTGTCAACGTTGGCAATCACTGGTCAGTTGAGGGAACAGCAATCACTTCCAAGCACAGCAGGGCATGGGAACAGATGCTCACCAGTCAACCATTGCATCTGCTGCATTCAACATTCACGAGACCACCACCAACATGCACCCCATGTATGCTGTATGTAATTTCATCCTGCAGGTGGATGGGCGCCCCACTGGCGAGGCGTACGTGGAGCTGGCAGATGAGCAGGCGCTGTCCCTGGCCATGACGCGGCACAAGGAGCTCATGGGCAACCGCTACATCGAGGTGTTCAACAGCAGCAAGGTCGACAAGCTGATGGCGCTGCAGCATGCACGGTACTACCTAGACAGCCAGCCACGCAGCAGGTGCGAATGGGTCAAGTCTTGTGATGGGTGTTGCGCCCTGCCTTGTATGCCAAACCAGACAGGTACTACCAGCCTGCAAGCATTTTCTGCTGGTTTACAATGCCTAAATGGCATGCAACAGTGCGCCTGCACTTTGACATGAAACAGCAACCTATGTTTTCTGTTGTGCCATGCAGGTGGATGCCCCGTGGCGCAGGTGGCATCATGGGCAACGGTCTGCAGCACCACATGCCCGGCACCGCAACCGCCTACATCTCAGGTCCAGGCATAGCGGACCAGCTTGCAGACGCCCTCAACGCCACACACCTGTCTGTATCCCCCCCTCAAGTCAGCAATGTGACCAGCTGCATGGGCCCCGCCTGCATGGTGACATACAGCTCATCTTCTGGCGGCGTTCCAGTCTCCCCACCCAACAGTGCAGCAGCGGCAGCGATTGCAGCAGGGCAGCGCTTCTTTGCGTCCCCAGCTGCTAGTCCTGCAAGCAGCGCAGAGTTCCACGTGCAGCAGCCGCAGGTGGTGGCGGTCTCCACGGGGCTTGGTCAGGCTGCTGTAAACGGTGTGATGCCTGTGGCGACAGCAGGGCTGCAGTATCAAGTCATGGCTCCTGGGCCGGTCATGCTGGGGCCGGACGGCCAGACAGTCTACTACATGACACCACCACAGGTAAGCTGAAGTGTCCATGGCGGTGTGTTGCATCGCTTTGTGTGCCATTGCTGATGTGCAACTGCCTGCAGGAAGCACGACATAGACGCTTGGCGTGTATTGGCACCTTCTGGTGCTTGCAGGAACACCTCTGGCGGTGTCTTTGATACTGGGATATCACAACATGACCAGAAGTGACTGTGCTTGCTGACACCAACTGATGTTCCTGCTTGTCCTGCCGTGTGTGCTCGACTGTCGTGCAGGGCATGTGGTCTGGCCAGCCCCGTGTGATGTCCCTGGTGCCGGCCAGCGGGGCACCAGCAGACGCAGCAGTCATGCCAGGCATGTCTGCTATGCCCGGTACTACTGTGCGTCCAATGATGATGCCCAACGATGGGACATTGCCGTACATGCAGCAAGGTGAGCTGAGTGTCTGTGGCGACAGGGTCCTGTCACGACTCGCAGGTGCTGTCGCTGCCGCCGCCTGACAAGCAGTGATTTTAGGTGCAAAACCGCCAGTTATAATTCTTTCTTACTCACTGGTTGCTTATTATGTGCCGTGGCATTGCTGCTTTTCTGCTGCAGTTATGGCTCCTATGATGCTGCCAGCGGCTGGCATGCAGCAGTATGCGGCACCGCCCTACCAGTGGAACCAAGGCACAGGTGTAGCGATGAGGATGATGCCGCCCAGCACTACAGCCGGATATGTGTACAGCCAGCCTGGCCCATGATTGCCGGCTGAGCATGGCATTGCTTCGATCCAAAGAAATGCTATCTTTGCTTGCTTACGAATACACATGTCTAGCTGTCTAGCTGCCTGAGTGAGCAAACCAGTGATCGGCATTGTGCTGAGTATTGGCAGTCGGACATGCGTTGAGCCATGTTTCTGATGCCTTTGACCTGTCCAGGTGAATGCTCACCCTTGCACAGGGAAGATGTTGGTTGTTGCTGCAACGTGTGACCAAGCATTGCTTTCTGGGCAATGTGCCCCTGCCTTGTTGCGTGCGTGCAGCTTAGTATCGCCATTGCATGCCCCAGTCTTTTCTTGCAGCTTGTGGGTTTGCTCTGTTGTACACGTATGTCAGGTCTGCCTGTGATCAACCTTGAATTCTTGCAAACTGGCAGGGCTGCAAGTAAGCAGCCCACCAGCGTGAACCGATTATTTACAGCATTGTTTAGAAGGAGGCAAAGGGGGGGGGCACTGCTCTTTGGCGGCTACTTAGCAGCACTATGTTCTGTGGTGGGGCCATTTGCAGACCTGGAGTGGGACAAGAGCAGGGTGGCTGGGAGCAAGGACAGCAGCAACGCCATCTGATCGAGCATGTGACAGGGTGCAGCTCTGGACTCGATGGGGGCTTTGTTAGGTCCTGTGGGTGGGTGGGTGTTGGTGGGTGCTGTGGGGTCTGGTAGCCGCAGTCGCTTTTGGGATGATCTGGAATCTTCTGTGCTATGCTGTGGCTTCGGGATGACATAAGGGTGCGCTGGTGCATGTCGTGCTGTGCTTAGGTATGCTGCACGGTTAGCCGTAGCGCATAGGAGCGTGCAGTGTGCAGTGACATGTGTCGCTAGGCTGTGCATGCGCCACTCATGCTCAGTGGGCCTTGCTGCCCTGTATAAGGCACCAACGTGTTCAGGTTTTGGGGTGTGGGAATTGACAGGCTGTGGTGTCGTGTGTGCAGTCTGCCACTACCCAGTGGAGCAGCAAACTGTTGTGTATTGCGGCCGACATGGGTGCGCAGACAAAACTGCGCATGCGTCTCCCGCACGCTTCGTACCATCTTTGGTTGCTTTCAGCTCATGCAGGCATGACGCGCAGTTCACTGCCGGCATGTGATGCCTCGCCTGTTTCCGCGGGACAGCTACAGCCGGTGTGCCACTGACGAGGGGCTCAATCGCTTGTCTGGGGTGTCAGGAGCAGCAGTGGGGATGCCATTTCTATTGTGATGGTGGTGGTGGTGCTGCTGCTGATGTCATGATAACAGTGGCTGGCAGGGGCAAAGGGAGGCCACGAGGCAGCCTGGGGCTGTGTTGGGAGCAAAGATTCTGCCAGCTAGGGTTGTGTGGCAACAGAGATGGTGCAACTGGGTGTGCGCATGTTGTGGGCTCGCCTGCTGTGCTCGGGGCTTCAGTGTAGTTTGGGTATGTGTGTCTGGTAGAATATGCAATGGTTATAATAGAGTAGGGATGCGCACATGGTGCGTCATAGCACAGATGAGTGTTGCCTTGGCGTTGCTGTTGTGTATGATAGGGCCAGAATAACCACTGCCGTTGCCTCTGACTTCTCGCAGGCCTGTGGCACGTGTGCGCTGTGTGACTTGCTGAAGTCGCCGCGCAGCGCACTCTGCTGCTAAGGCAGCGGCGTTTGCATCGTCAACCTGCTGCAGTGGCGGTGTGAGTAGTTTGCTGTGCTGATGTACCCATTGCATGTTGACATGGGTCTGCGCCGTGACCAGCCGCAGCTGGTGCCGCAATCCTTGCTGTTTGTGATCGCTTTGCCATTTCGTGCATCAGCTAGGCACGTGAGGGTGAGTCATGCAACACACGGCGCACAACATATACATGCAGTGCTCAAAGCCCCTGCTGTCTGCATCGCACGACTCACCAAGCCTGAGGCACACTTGCAGCATAGCACGATGCGTTGCAGCATAGCACGATGCGTTGCAGCATAGCACGATGCGTTGCAGCATAGCACGCACAGGACATGCATGGAGCATGTTTTAATGAGCCTGTCGCATCCACATACCGCAGCCGTTGGATTGTTACACCATCGCATGATGCAGTGAGGTTGTTAGTGCGATGGGCCACAGGTTAGGTTGCCCAACAAACCAGGCTCCGTGTGCGTAGCATGCAAACAGCTGGTCCCTGGGTTGTGCTGAGTATGCAGCCGAATACGGCACTGCCATGCCAGGTGCTGCCGAGGCTGCGAGGAACCAAATACACATTCTTTACAGAGCACATGTGTGTCATGCCTGGTGTTATTACACAGCACTGCGGTTCAGCACTGCTTGAGCGTGTGTCAGCAGCAATGTGTTCTCCTCAGTGTCATCTGATTTCTATAGCACTGCCTTGATTTTACGTAAGTATTAACTGTGGCAGTACCTGTGGCTGGCGGAATGCAGCACATGTGCAGTCGTTAGGGGCTTGTCAACTACATCACATGCCAAACCCTACTGGAGGCTGCAGACGGCATCAGTGCAAAGGGTTTGAGTTGAAAATGTCTTATGGGTCTCGCCGCCGCAGAACGGCCAGAGCGTGTACTGTGTCATCGTTTGTCAACTCCTGGCGTTGTTGGTGGCGCAGCCTGTTGCGGCCTGTTCCTGCAGCATTGGGTTGCCTATCACTGCATGACAGCTTTCAGGTGTTGCCCGTACTTGTTTCCTTCTCTAATTAATAGATGCACAGCTGATGAGTTGCTGTTGCTGTGGCGTGCTGATCGCCAACACCTTGCCGCATGCGCTGTGTCCTCCTGCCTGAGCGCTTTGTAGCTATGTTTACAACTTAGCTGCGACGCACAAAGCAGCAGGGCTGGAAGCAGGCAGCAGCTGTCTGAGTACTGCAGTTGGCAGCCATAGGATCCACCGGTCAGGATCATAGCTGCATGTTTCGCAGTATTTTTTCTTGGAACCACGAGTGTTGGCAGTTACACAGGGCAGTGAGATGTTGCGGCATGTCTGACGTTGTATTTTGTCTGGTGGCAGGAACCTTCTTATTCTTTGAAGACCCTTTGCTCGGTTTGCCAGGAGCGTGCCAGCACATTGTAGCGCAAGGCTGCGCATGTGGTGGAGCACAATGGATGCTGGCTGTCTGGTTCAGTGTCTGCGCGTGCTGTTTGCAGGAATGGTAGTGAAGCTGCGCATTGTTTGAGACGGCACGCAGGTTGCTGTTGTGGCCATGCGCTACCTGCAAGGGTCGTGCACGGCTTGACAGACCTGTTGCCTGCTCAGTGCGAACCAAGGGGTGGCGCGAGCCTTGCAAGGCTTGCTTCTTGTAGCTGGCAATGCGGCAGATGCACTCAGCAGTACAATGAAGTGCCGCGCAACAGTGTTGCAGCTGTGCACAGGGTAGCTACTAGCCCCTACTAATATACGCTGAGGATTGACATTTGCTGATGTCACTGTGCCATTCTTGGCTTTGCAGAACTGATCCGTCTTCTTGTAGCTCTAGGATTCTTTTCTGCTTGCTAGCAAAGCTGGCCTATGTCCCGCCCATCGTACTTTCATGAGGTCTGAATGTCAGCAGCTGTGTGCGCAGCCTCCCTTGTGCCTACAATATTTGGTGCTGAATTGCAGTCTCTGTTCTACTGGGGCTGCAGTGGTCGTGCTGTGGTGAGCCAGACATGGTGTGCGGTCTGCTATGCTTGCCGTGTTGTGTTGTGCTGTAGTGCTTTCCTAAACAACTGCATGTTGCGAGTGTTGGAGCCGTAACAGCATCTGCAGGCGTCCCAGCACTTGGCCTTGCAGGGTGCAGCCATGTGCCGACATACGTGTGATATGGCTGTGGACAATGTTTGTGCAGAGGCAGCTGACAGGTTCATGCAGCAGGCCACGGGTTGTGTTGAGGCGCGCATTGCGCGTGCTGTGCATAAGCACGTGCAGCACTGCGTTCGCTAGTGAGCTACCGTGAAGCAGCACATCACACCTGCCAAGACCTCTGGCAGACGGTCTGGCAGCGACGGCTGACATGGTTGTCTGGTGATGTGTATGCTGCTAGTTGTGCGTCTGATGCGATGGCAGGGTACCACTGCCGATACAATCTGCCACATGCGGATGTGTGTTGAAGTCTGTGCACGTGCGCACTAATTTAGGCGGCTGTGGTGTGCAATCCTATCTGTAGAATGAAAGCCGCTGCCTTGCTGAGCAGGCTCCCTCATCCGGGGCAACTGCACGCAGTGGCAGTGGCATACTATGCCAACCTGAGGTTGTTGATGAACTGTGGTTGTGAAAGTGTTGCGATATCGCTGTTATGTGTGCAGCACTTCTGCTGCAGCACCCAATGCGCGACGCATGTTGTGCGAGGATGCCAGCAATCTGAGGTGTGGGAATATTTACCACAGAGTACCTGGCGATCTATGCTACCTAACAGAGTAACTTGCGATCGGTACAAGTAGAGCGCTGCTTCCCACTAAGCTGAAGCTGCCTGCTGGCCTACAGACACAACGTGCTTTGTGCCACAAACTGAAAAGTTTTCAGTTCTCCACAGGGAAGCAACAGGAAGCCACGTTGGCAGAGTCCACCACACGTTGCTTACCTTAGACGTTTTGACAGGACCGATTGGCTCTTTGTCCGATTGGGGCTAGCCTGGTCATGCTGCCCTTCCGTCATCATGTTGTGTACTGCCTTTGACTAGTGAAGTACTGTTCCAACAGCCAGAGTGTTGTTAGTCACTGGGCAGCACCTGTGCTGCACAGTAAATATCCTTGGAGATTTTGTGATGTTTTGGTGAAGTCGATCAGGGAGGATGTGAGGGTTCGATGTGATGATGTGAGTTACGTGAGTTACGTTATGCACGTTAGGACACAGTATCCGATGCGTGGTTCCTGGCAGCGCCATTAACGTGTTGCAGGGGGCGTGCAAGGGCACGCTGAGTATGGCTCCGGATGCATAGGTTGCTTGGAATTACATGTGAATCACAGTGAATAGACAATTGCACATTGAAGAAACCCTTGTGCAGTGCAGACCGTCGACGGCTGTGTAACTTGTCGCCTTTGCTGTCTCAGTGCGAACCTGCCAGTGATAAACACAGCAGAGCACGAATAGGTCAGCTGGCAGCTGTGACTGTGTAACCTTGTGTCCTTTGCAGGAGTGTAGACTCAGGCGAAACCCTTTCTGCCCACAGCAAGTAAGAGTGTTGGGGTAGCTCGATCTAACCGCGAACATATCCGCAGCTGCAGTCACCAACTTGCAGCAGCATTCTCTTATTCTCGGCGTGAGCTTGCATGCGTGTGTGGCAGCAAATGCTGTAATTTGTATAGCAAGCAGGTCGCAGTAGTTGCAGCAGTGCAGCCACCGCTCTGCCAGGCCAGGTACCCCGAAGGATCTCGACCCGACCAAGGCCGACCCGGCGACCTGTCCAAGTGCCCAAGACGACTACCGTCCTTCAACTCTACTTTTAACGTTATAAGCGGCTCTTCAGCCCCCAAATCTTAACGCGGCTGTATAGCCATACGCATATTGCTGCCGGATGGCAAAGTTGCGGCCTTGTGCCCCGAAATGCGGCCAAATGGCCCCCAAAACAACTCGGTGGTGATCTATCGAGCAATACTAGGGCTGCTACGCGCCCAATGCGTGCATGGTGGGTGACTCAGACCGTGGGCCAGTCATGCGGTCTCAGAGCACTTTGCCTGCAGGCGAAACGCTGCATAACACATTAGAGCTGATTCAGCAACAAGCACGTGCTCTCACGCGCGCACTTGCACTTGCAAACAGCAGCTACGAGCCAGGCACTTGGCAAGACAGTGACCCTGCGTCCCCCTGCTCTTCCCTCTCACTTGAGCAAGAAACACCAACACGCGTTTACCGCAACCCGTGTTTCTACCCAGGCACAATGGACGACATGTCCAGCGCAAGCTCTCTGGCTGCCCTGCTGAAGAAGCAGTACACCGGTGAGCAAGGAGCTCCATGCTTGAGTTCACGAAGGGCATCAAGCAGTGGCACCTGGATCAGTGCAGCAGGAACTTCACAGCAGGCAGGGACACTCCCAGCCCTGCGATAGTCATCCAGCAGACGCTCAACTGCCTGCCTGACGACTCAGACGCCTACAACGTGTTTGCGCAGATCCGCACCGCGATCCTGCCAGCCATCAAGGCTGCTGAGCTCGGCCTGTACTACCCAGGGCAACCCACTGAAGCAGAGCGAGAGGTGGCACTGCGCAGCAAGGGGCCTGCCGGAGTACGAGGACCACATGACTGCAATGTACAACAAGCGCTTCAAAACTGTGAGTGACCAGGCAGCAAGCCGAGGCCTGCTGTCCAACGAGGCAGGCACAGGCAGTAGCCAGCAGCCAGCAGCCGGCTTCGGTTAGGGTTCAGATCAGCGTTGGGGCAGCCAATGCATCGTCTGGGCTCACAACTGCGGCAACAGTGCTGCTTGACAACAGCGGCGCCATGTTCACGCCCAACATGTATGCATTCGAGCGCGCACTGCTCATGTTTGAGATCGCCTTTGGCACAGCCACTCAGCAGCAGGAAAATGAGTTCAAGGCGATGAAGCAGGGCAGCATGACAGCTGACGCATTTGCATACAAGCTGGAGTACCTCAATCGCACGCTGCTGACCAGAAACTACACTGACAGCTACCTGGTGCGGCTGTTCGTGAATGGCCTGCAGGACCGCGAATGCGCTGCCTCGCTGCAGAGCAAGCTGCAGTACATGCCCGCCACACAGGTCAAGCTGATCACCTTCAGGCAGCTGGTCAAGACATACTACGAAAGCAAACAGGAGGGCCTGCAGGTGCAAACAGACAGCGAGGTGGCTGCGCGGATGCTGGGCAAGCTGAACATCAAAACGCCATCCTCAGGTGCGCAGCCTGAGAGCCAGCTGACTGACCACCAGCGCATGCAGCAGCTCATGAAGCACGCAAAGGAGCTGGGGTTTCCAGCGAATCATGACATGTCGCCATGCATCCTGCCGCGGCACAACCACCACTGCAACATGCACTGCAGGGACCCCAAGCACCCGCGCAACATGAAGCAGCAGCAGCCAACACCAGCTGCTGGCATGCACGGCAGCAGCAGCAACAGCAGCAGCTGGCAGTACCCTGCACCACCTGCCATGCCTTACGCTCCGCACATGCCTGCTGCTGCACTGCAGGGCGGAAAAGCAGCGCCAGCTAGCCCTGCCAACCCCAATGGCAGCCACTGGTGGCAGGGCGGCCAGCAGCAGCAGCAACAGCAGCAGCAGCGGCAGCAGCCAGCAAATCAACGCTGCAGCATGTGCAATGCATCGCACAGCGACAGCAGCTGCTGGTACAACGACCCGCGGCAGGCACCAGCGCACTGGGCGCCTAGCGAGGCAGCGCCCTACAAGGCCATCCAGCTGTACCAGCGCCGCTGCGCTGAGCTGGGCATTGCGCCCAAGGCACCAGGTGCGCGAGCAGCGCCCAGCTCACCGCAGCAGAGAGGCCGCGCACCGCCGCGTGCCCAGGCAGCTGCAGCAGCGTTCGCAGACCCTAATGGCCAGCCTGACCTGCATGCAGCAGCGCTGATGCCTGAAGCAGCTGAGGACACAGAGAGCCTTGGCGGCTGGTTCATGGCAGGTTCCTACATGCATGCGCAGGATGACAACAGCAACAGCAGCAACGATGCTGGCGCCACATTTGCAGCAGCCATAGGCGGCAGAGACAAGCAGCCGCTCAGCTTCCTGCCACCAGCCAGCGTGCAGCCCCGCATCAGAGCCACAGCAGCAGGCACTGCTGCTGACACACCCGCTGCCGCTGCCATTGCTGCCGGTGATGTGCAGATGCAGATAACCTTTGCAGGGCCACCCGCCAAGCTGCAGGGCCTGCTGCAGCAGATGACTGATGCTGGGCTGCTGGAGACTACAGCGGCAGACGCAGCAAGCTCTGGCGCGCGCATGGCAGCAGCTGCAGCTCCAGGTAAGCCACCTGGGCTCGACCCCAGCAGCTTGCTGCCAGCTGTTGAGCCGAGCAGGGGCAATGTGAGCCTAGACTGCAATGCATCCAGCAGCAGCAGCAGCGCCTGCAATGGTGCAGCAGCAGACGCACTGGCAACAGCCATGCCTGCAGCTGCCCTGCTGGGCCAGGCAGTTGTGGGGCAGCTGGCAAACTATGCACGCCCGGGCTGCAGCAGCGAGCAGCTTGTGGCAGACTTCAAGGCCAGCAGCAAGATTCCCACCATGCTGACCTTCACCGGCACTGAGCCAGCTAACATGCCAATGATTGTGACGGACAAGGGCCCCGTCATGCCATTCAAACCTGTCGCAGACTCGGGTTGTGAGCCCAACATCATGACACGCGCGCAGGCAGACGCGTGCCAGCTGTACTACCGGCCCCTCAAGGAGGGCGAGCTCAACATCATGACCATCGAGGGCAACGACACCTCCTGCTTCATCGGCCGTACAGACCCCGTGAGCGTGGTGTTTGGCTACGGCACGGATAATGAAGTGTCATTGTACTGCAAGGACGGCTTTCTCATCAACGGCAATCCCGCAGCAGAAAAGATGTACAGCTGCGTGCTGGGCAGGAGCTGTGTGGACAAGGTGTCGGGCTTCGTGGTGCCTGTGCTACAGACCTTCTTCTACATGCCGCGCTTGGAGCAGCATGACCTCAGCGCCGGTGCCATGCCAGTGCGGTTGGGCCGCAGCCAGCCCAGCAGCAGCAGCACAGCAGCTTCTCTCACAGCTTTAGCTGACCCTCCGCTGCTGTTTGCCTGCGGCGCAACGCTGCAGGACGCACCAACCTGCAGCAGCACCGGCCAAGGCATCAAAGAGGAAGAGAGCACCACAGACCAGGGCAGCAGCACCGCCTCCAGCGCACGGCCTGCGCTGCACTTCTGCAGCAGAGCGCCGGCAGACGACGTGCTGTGCAGCATGCCAGCACCACAGAAGGCAACCTTCGAGCACGTGGACAACAGCAGCGGCAGCGCGCATGCTGCCGCACCTGCTGAGGTGAGCACTGGCACAGCAGCAGACGCGTGCAGCAGTGGCGACCCCCCAACAGCAGATGTGCACAGCAACAGCAGCACCAATGTGGCTGAGCAGCAGGCTGGCCAGCCATACTCCTGCAAGCAGCAGCAGCAGCAGCAGTGCATGCCGCCCACTCTATGCGACATGCAACTGGGCTGTCAGCTCTGTGCTGTGGCTGCTGTCCTTCTTGCCGTTCCTGTTGCTGAGCTGCATTGGCAGCACCATGCGCGGCTACGTGTTCAGGCTCATGCACTGGCTGCACCGCATGCTGCTGATGCAGGCACCCTACCATAAGCACGGCACGCTGCACTACCGCCTGGGGAGCATCCACCACTCCGCCAGAAACTTCTTTGGCTTCAGGAGCACCATCAAGGTGCGCATGAGACAGGCTGTGTCTGGCAAGGGTGGGCACAGCAAGCCCAAGATCCTGGAAGTGAAGAACCGCAACCCCTTTGCGCTGCGCTTCGCTTGCACAGCAGTGCCAGTCAAGATGCTCTTCCTGATGCTGCTGCTAGCTGTGTTTTGCGTAACCAGCGCTTCAGCCATGCAACTGCGTACGACTGCTGCGTTGGGCTTCAACTCACTCAGCACCACGCCTGACCCCTGCCCTAGTCCGCCGCCTTTTCGCACAGGGCAGGTGCTGGCATGGACCGTCACCAATGAACTGGGCAAGCTCTACACTGCGGCAGGAGCGCAGCAGGCCCCTGCTCCGCCAGCAGCCACCAGCGCTTCTATCCTTGACGCCTACACACCGGATGGCGAAAAGGAAGTCGCTGACTTGAACTCCAGGTGGGAGACCGATGCAGAGCATTGCTGGATATATGGCAATCACCCTGATATGACGCCAGCGCAGAAGGAGCAGCTGAAGCAAACGCTGATAGAAGAAAAGGGCGCCTTTGCTTACTCACTGGATGACCTGGTGGGTTACTGTGGCGATCTCGGGCCAGCTGAGCTACACATGAAAAATGAAAAGCCAGTGTGGTCATCAGATCGCAACTTCAGCCCGCTCGAGAAGCAGATAGGGCGTGAGAAAGTCTCAGAAATGCTGCAAGCCGGCATTGCTGAGGAAGCAGACACACTGAATGCGCACTATGCTAGCGCAGTCACCATGCCTGCTAAGCGTGCTCCTGATGGCAGCTGGTCAGACAGGCGATTCTGTGTGGACCTGCGGGGCATTAACCTCAACAGCGTGGTCGACAAGTACAAAATGCCCCTGCCTGACGATCTGTTCAAACGCATGCAAGGTGCAACATGGCGCTCCAAGATCGACTACCGCAGTGGCTTCTTCAACATACCGCTGAGTGAAGAGAGCAAGCAGCAGTGTGTGTTCTGGTGGGAAGGTAAGCTGTATCGCTTCACGCGCCTTTTGGCCACGTGAACGCCACAGCCATCTTTCAGAGGATCATGGAATACGAGCTGCAGAAAGCTGGCCTCAGCCACTGCGCAGTTGTCTTTGTTGATGACGTGTGCATCTACAGCAGCAACTTTGACGAGCACCTGCAGTGCTTGCGCATCCTACTGCAGCGCTTTAAGGCAGTGGGCCTCAGAGCACACCCTAGCAAGAGCATCCTGTGCAGTGACTCAATCCCTTTCCTAGGCCATGTTGTGTCTGCAGATGGCATCCAGCCTGACCAGGCCAAGGTGGCTGCCATGCAGGCGCTGCCACGCCCAACGTCAGCGGACCAGGTGCGCAGCTACTTGGGCGTGCTGGGGTTTTACAGGTGCTATGTGCCTGCTTACAGCTGCATTGCGGCACCACTGAACGCGCTGCTAAAGAAGAACGTGCGCTTTGAGTGGACGCCTGCGTGCGAAACAGTATACACAGAGCTCAAGTCAGCCTTAACCACGCCAGGTGTGGCGCTGCACCACCCTGACCCAGAGCTGCCTTTCCACTTGTTCACAGACTGGTCGGTGACAGGCATCGCTGCCGTGCTCAACCAGCGTGACAAGGATGGCAACTGGCGCATGATTGCGGCTGTGTCCCGCAGCCTCTCCCCGCAAGAAAAAAGATACGAAGCGTGGCGAGGCGAGGCATTGGCAGCTGTGTATGGTGTGAAAATGCTGCGCTCTTACCTCTGGGGGGTGCACTTCTACCTGCACACTGATCATCGTGCACTGCTGTGGATCCTGACTCAGAAAGAGCCCGTTGGACAAACTGCGCGCTGGGTGCTGGCACTGCAGGACCATACATTCTCGCTGGTGCACCGCCCTGGCGCCAAGAACCCCGCAGACGCGCCCAGCCGCTACCCGCAGGCCACCACTGTCGATCCCTCCGGTGCACGCATGGACAAGCTGGGTGAGGAGCCGTGCCAGCTGCTTCCACCAGTGCTGCAGCCTGACCTGACCCCCGATGCCACAGCATACACAGCTGAAATGCTGGCGCAGCTGAGGCCGCAAGCCTCCCCTCAGCCATCAGCAGAGCGCAACCCTGTCACTGCAGCCATGCTGCAGTACGGCAGTCATGCACCAGCCAGCACCTCGCAGCTGCTCAACCAGCTGCATGATTTCAGCACAGCAGACAGCAGCTCCCTCAATGCGTACGCACCTACACCTGCTGCGCTGCTTGCAGGCAACAACGGCTACATCACTGATGCTGCGGACACACCACCTGAGAGCAACCAGCCCGCAGCCGTGTGGCGCCAGCAGCAGCTGGACAAGGCGTCGCTGCAATGGGTGCATGCTGCCAAGCCCCAGCTCGGTGCCCACAGCCCGCCCCCACCCCTGGCTGGCGCGACCACTGGTGAGCCTGACAGCTTTGGCGTTCGCCGCAGTACTCAGCTGCGCACAACGCCTGTTGCCTCCACTTTCTTTCCCGCGGCAGCAGACGGCGTAGTCCTGCTTGAGCCGTTCGGGGGGTTGTGTGCTGGGCTTGAGATGGCCTTACGCAATGGAACGGCAGTCAAGCAGTACTACTACCTAGACACAAACTCAACCAGCAGGTGCATTGCTGCTCACCGCATACAGCAGCTCATGGCACTGTACCCGCGCCTGCTGCCTGCAGGTGCTGTGCAGAACGCCTTTGCACTGCCACGAGACATACGGCAGCTCACCACACGTGACCTGATTGCGGCCGGCGCCAGCGCACCCAAGCACCCTTGGCTGGTGGTCGCAGGATGGCCCTGCCAAGACCTCTCGCTGGCAGGCGCCGGTGCAGGGCTGCAAGGTGAGCGCTCCGGCCTCCTGCAAGACCTCGTGCGCGTGATAGGCGCGCTGCAGCAGCTGCAGCCAGAGATGCCGCCTGGCTACATTATCGAGAACGTGGCCATGCAGTTTCACAGCAACCCAGCAATAGCGCAGCAGGACTATGCGCGCATTTGCAGCATGATCGGCCAACCCACTGTGCTTGATGCAGCGCAGTTTGGCAGCCTTGCACACCGCGTGCGCAACTTCTGGTCCAACTTGTGCACTCCTGCGCAACTGTGTGCTGCAGCAGCACAGGTTGAGAGGCCAGCAAACCGCACCGTGAGCATAGCACTGGGCCCAGGGCGCTATCCCCAGCAGGTCAAGTCCGCCGACAGGCCACCCAGATACTGCTGCAACAAGCCAGGAGAGCCAATGACAGCCTGGCCTACATTCATGGCGCACCCAAGTTCCTACGCCTTCAGGCCGGGACAGCCTGGCAGTGTCACCACCAGCATTGGTGAGCACGATCAGCCCAGTGCAGCTGAGCGAGAGTTTGCACTGGGATATGCGAACGGCAGCACAGCCTCACCAGGCGTGACTGAACTGCAGCGCCGCACCGCACTAGGCGAGTGCATGGACAGCCATTGCATGCAGTGCCTGTTTGCCATCACACGCGCGTGGTGGAGAGCAGAATGCCCCCAACAGTGCAGCAACGCATGCATGCCACAGCATGACAAGACACCAGCCACCAGCAGTGCAGATTCACGCAGATACGTCATCGCTTGCGCTCTAGCAACTGCTGCAGCGGCGCAGGAGGTGATGCAGAAGCCTGATGCCAACCACACTGACATCTGGCATGATGCTGTTGCACTGCACCTGCTGCAGCAGGGCACCTTCCCCAGCGATGTCTCAGCAGCTGAGAAGAGCCGTGTCAACAAGCGGCTACAATATTACACTTGGCGTGACGGCAAGGTGCTGCGCCTGATGCCTGACAACAGCACGCGCGTGGTGTCTCCGCCATCAGAGCGCCTTCAGCTTGTCAAAAACTGCCACGATCGCACCGGCCACTTTGGCATCCGCCGCACCACAGCACTACTCCTGCACACCTGGTGGTGGCATGGCATCCAGGCAGACGCTGCATCTGTGGTGAGTGCGTGCAAGGAGTGCAGCCGCGTGCGTGCCACCTTCAATGCCAAGCCAGTCGAGCTGCAGCCCTTACCAATCAAGGGTCTGATGTACCGCTGGGGGGTGGACTTAGCAGGGCCATTTCCAGAGACTGCCAGGGGTCACAAGTACCTGTTCATTGCAGTCGAGCATTTCAGCAAGCACATCATTGCTGTGCCGATCGCAGACAAGACTTCTGAGTGCACAACATACGCGTTTCTGCACCATGTCCTAGGCAAGTACGGGGCAATGGCGGAGTGCTGTCATGACAGGGGTGGCGAATGGGCAGGAGCGTTTGAGCAGCTACTGCTTGATGCAAAGATAGACAGCAGGTCAACATCTGCCAAGCATCCTGCAGCTAACGGCGCAGCAGAGAAAAGCGTTCACATTGTCAAAACTGCTCTCAAGAAAGTGTGCCTGCAGCGCCAGAACACCCGCGACTGGGACATGGAGGTGCCATGGCTGCTGCTTGGCTACAACTGCAGCCCACAGCGCAGCACTGGCTACAGCCCCTATGAGCTGCTGTACGCGCACACACCTGTGGTGCCACCTGCAACTGCTGAAGCCATGCAGGACCCCATTGATCTGGACTCACCTGATGCGGCAACTGCCTCACTGCTGCACCGCAGGGAACTTGCCAAGCGCATCTGTCCTGAGGCCATGAGCAACCTGGCAATTGCACAGCACAGCAGACACGCTGCGCTATGCGCATATCCGCTCAGGGACCTACGAGCCCAAGCACGCCAAGTTTGAGGTGGGCGACTTTGTGTACACAGCGTATGCAAACACACACAGCGCGTTGCAGCCCCGTGCCAAGCCTGCCATACTCAGAGTGACCGAAGTCAGGCCATCAGGGCGCCTCATCCTGCAGGGCAGATGTGGCCGCACAACTGACAGGCACATGTCACAGTGCGCACCCTGCCACCTGCCTGGCATCGATGCAACCATTGACCCCACACTGGCAGACAAACCTGTTGAGATAGTGTGCGAGTCCTGCAACTCCCCCACATCAACTCAGGAAGACGCAATCCTGCTCTGCGACTACTGCGATGCAGGCTGGCACATGAAGTGCCTAGATCCCAAGCTGACGGCAGTGCCTGATGGTGACTGGCTTTGCCCGAGGTGCGTGTCGGACGGCATTACAGCTGCACAGCTTCAGTCTGCTGTCACACAGCGCAAGACGCAGCAGGCACTTGATGCAGCACCCAACCTGTTCCCAGACAAAGCAATGAGGCAGCGTGATTCAACAGCAGGTCAGCTGCATGGCCGCCTCATCAAGCAGAGCTTCAGGGATCGCAGCACAAACAGACTGCGTCCTTTCTGGGGCAGGCTGCACTACATGGGCGAACAGCGCCGCCCACGCTATTATGATGTATACTTTGAGGATGGCGATGTTTACCAATACACAGTTGCTGAGGCTAAGAAGCACCTGCAACCGCCCCATGTTGTGCTGCCTGCAGGCATCACGCTGCCCAACGACGCAGCTTTTGCCGGGCAAAGCACCTCAACATGAGCTATCTACAACACTGCCAGGCTACCACCACCAGCAGCAGCGGGGTGCCTGCGCCTGGCAGTGCAGCAACCGCTGCAGCAAGCAGCATTAGCAATTTAGCAATCAGAACTTCAGCAGATGTGAATCAGCATTGGAATCGGACAGCAAGTGCTGGCAAGCAGCAAATGCACAAAGCACAACAAATTCTGCAAGGCTAAGCAATTCTGCTGGCTGCCATCGCCTGTCCACTGCCCACCCTATCACACCAGCAGGCATGACGTACTTTGACGAACATGGTGAAGAGCACCTGATGACGCCTGAGACAGCGCAGCCAGCAGACACAGCAGCACAGCCTGGCGAAGATCTCGACTATGAAGATGAGCCTCAGCAGGGTGAGCAGCAGCAGCCAGAACAGGATGATGAGCTTGCAATGCAGCAGGATGAGCTGCTGCAGCCGCCACCTGTTGACCAGGAGGTGCAGCAGCCACAGGGCGATCAGCAAGTGCCAGCAGCAGGCCTGGTAAACATCGGCGCTGGATCATGCAAGCTGCTTGTGTATACAGCAGGGATTGAGTTTCCAGTCCTGGACAGGCCCACGCAGTTTGCTGATGCAGCCTTCACCCAGCACCTGGCTGGGCAGCAGCTGAAGCAGCAGGCTGCGTCTTTGATCCGTGCAGCAAAGAAGTTCCCAAATCAGTATGCGCCTGGCAACCAGCGCCCAACAGCCAAAGCAGCTCTGTCTTACCTGCAGGAGCACTGCAGCAGTGCAGCATTAGCTGGCAGTGCACTCTTCACTGAAGCGCAGGAGGAGCAGCTGTACTCTCCCTACAGCTCCTTCTTCAAGCGGCGCATTTATTTCTGCCTTATTCATGGCATTGGGAAGCACTCTACTCACAACTGTGAGGAGACAACAACGCTGCTGGCGGAGTTCCCTGGCAACACAGACAGGGACTATGATGGGATCTGGGCAAAGGCCATCTTCAACCCCTTTGCCTTGCAGAGGCGAGTGGGCAGGCGTAACACTCAGTGGCAGGAACGTGATCAGCAGGCAGAGCCAGCCCCAGCAGTGCCGCACAGCACGACAGCAGCGACCGCCGCTGCACCCAAGCGTGCTGGACCCCCGCTGGTCAGTAAGCACAAGCGCCTGCAGCCTGCAGCTGCAGGGCCATCCGCTTCAGCAGCAGCAGCAGCAGCAGCGACAGTCAACAACGCTGCTGCGCAACAGCAACAGCAGCCGCAGACAGTCTCAGTTCCGCAGCAGTCACTGCTGCCTGTGCAGCAGCAGCAGCTGCTGCTGACACCCAGCGGCATCCCTGTGATGGCTTACGCGCCAGCAGGAACGCCAGCAGCGGTACCAGCTGTTGCGCCAGCACCAGCACCTGCACCTGCAGCGAGCGATCTTGAAATGATCCGCCTTCTGCTGCAGCACAGCAGCTCAGAGAACCAGACATACTGCAAGGCGCTGGATGAGAAGAGCAACGAGATCAGTAGGATCAGCTCTGAGCTGTCAGCTAAGCGTGCACTGTGCCAGCAGAAGGAGCAGAGGCTGCAGGAGAGCCTCGCAGATGCAGCGCAGGCTCGCCGGCAGCTGTCAGCCAGCCTCGATCAGCAGGCGGCACTGGAGAAGTCAGCACGCATGAAGGAGCTGCATCTGCAGCACAACGTTGATTACTGGCAGCGGAAGTATGAGGCGATCTACAAGGACTATGTGAAGTACCGCAGGCTTCTCCAGAGCTGCACCTGTGCAGCCTCGCGCAAGGAGGCAGCCAATGAGGCACCAGCCAAGTCAGCTGGTGGCGACCCCTGAGTATGTGTGGCGTGGTGGGTGCTGCAGTAAATGGCAGCAGGTTCAGTTGGTTTGAGTGAGCACACCAGCCATTGGTGATGCATTTGATAGGTGTTACTGTACGTTCATTTTCATGTTGGTTGGTCACAGCCTACATGGCTGCAGAATTGTGTGTTCAGTCACCAGGAGTGGATAGTTTGTTGTGTTACTGGAAGGTTGTGAACAAAACACATCCGCCAGCTTCTGTGTGTTGTTCAGGGGGGTTGTTCGGTGTAGTGCCAGCAACTAAAGCCCTCTCAGGGCACAATGTACCAACAGTCAATGTCAGTCAAACGGCAGTTGTGTAGCTGTGACAGCAGTGTCACACTGCTAACGGTCAGTTATGCCTGGAAGTACTGTTCAGAGTGGGTTACAGTCAGGCTTGGCGCCTATCTGCCAAGCGCTAGTATGTTGCGTCAGTTTGAAGAAGACTCTTGAAGAGGGGTTGAATTACACGGTGTGCCACATCCGTAGTCGCTTGAGTCAAGCGACTACGCCGCAATTGACACCAACCTCAGTCCAGGATCCGCCCAAAATCGTTCACTTTTTTGTTGGTTACAAGGGGGGGCAACAGCAACAGCAGCAACAGCCGGCACAACAGCAGCAGCAACAGCAGCAGCAGATGATGATGATGATGAGCAGCAGCAACAGCAGCAGCAGCAGCTGCATGAGAGCCAGAACGGCTTTCGTCCTAAGCGCAGCTGTGCCGACCACCAGAGCGTGCTAAGTGAGGTGTTGGGTGGGCGGAAAGCTGAAGGGAAGGATTCTTTTGTGCTGTTTGTTGACACCTACAAGGCTTTTCCGACAGTGTGGCTTGATGGGCTCTTCCAAAAACTGTGGGATAAGGGTGTGCGTGGGAAGATGTTCCGTGTGCTTTACAACCTATATCAGGGTGCCCGCCGCGTGGTGTCCCACGAAGGCCACGTCACTGACAGCTTCACATGTGACCTTGGTCTGCATGAGGGTGCACTCTGGTCAGAACTCGTTCCCTAACTGTTCCCTAACCCTTCCCTAGCCATTCCCTAAAAGTTCCAGCAGCTGTTTCTCGCATATACAGAGCCTGTAGAGAGTAAAACGCATTGTGATATATAATATATTGTCTACTTGTACTTATGTTGAAGCTGGCAGCCAGATAGGCGACCCTCACCATTGCTGTGCCTGGCCCCCTGCAGGTGGTGCCCTACGACTGCTGCTGCTGATGTTATCTCCCCAACACTGTACCTGTACTTCATTGATGATCTGCTGCATGAGGTGCATGCAAAGCACCCTGGAATCACTTTGATTGGCCCTAGTGATGAACCGGCTGGTCAGGTTGTGGCAGCCATGCAGGCTGATGATTTTGTTGCTGTGTGAGGATCCCTGGCTGAGGTTCAGGCTGTTGCTGCAACAGTTTATGATTACAGTTGTAAGTGGCGTTTCACTTGGGATGTGCGTAATAATTGCAACTAGTGCGGTCGCAAGTTGAGGGAGTCGTGTTGTGTTGCGTGTGTGGTGTTGTTTTCTGTTGCCGTCGCTCTCTGTGCTTGCTGCTGTCTGCCTCGGCCTGTGCGCATTGTATTGGTTGTTGACTGTCATGTTGGAAGTGTAACATGTAGGCATATGCAACCGTCCAATGCTCTGCTGCTGCTCGTGTTGGCTTGCTGGTGCCACCAGCTTGCGGTCAACAACAATTTGCTAAGAAGGTGCACAAGTAGTGTGTTATGCATGATTCGGCAGTGAAACGAGCATGTTTTCCATTTTGCTCACATCCATCTTTCTTTGGGCCATGATGGAACGGGTGCTGCAGGGCTACCGGGCGTCTAGGGCGTCTAAAACTTCCTGCCTGTGAGGGGTAGAAGCTGTGCTGCACTTGTCGAAGACGTGTCTGGCACAAAGCTCTAAGCTTTTGATACATTGCGACTGGTGCTCTGGTACCTTTCAAGGTGCACCAGCAGGGCGAAAACAGGGACAAGCCGCCTGCATGTTATTATTTTTGGGCTGCCCAGACCAACCATGTGCGATGCGAGCTCTATTTTGTCGAATGCATTTGTCTTATATTTAGATTGCCAATGTGACTGCTGAACAGCCGCGAAAGTGCCCCAATCGCATGCTGCATAGTGTTGCTTCGACGCTGCCGTGTGCCGGGCTGAGGTTCCCGCTGCTGGAGCTGCTGTTGTTGCTGCTGCTGCTGCTGCTGCAAGCGCTCAGACTGCCTGCAAGCGCGTGTTGCGGGCCGCTCTGCTGCGGCTGCAGCTGCAAATGCCTGCTGCAAGTCATGTTCAAGGTCCTGCAGGTCTGGTGGTTGTACCTGTCCAGACAGCTGCTGCTGCTGTGTATGCTCGCTCCAAGCCTGCTGGCGCTGCAGCTGCTGTGTCTGTTGCGCATGGAACTGTGCGATCCGTGCTGGGTCCAGCACATCTAAGTCGCGTGTTTGTTCACGCAACAAGTCTAAAACTTCCTGCCCGTGTGTCGCAGTAGCGTTGCTGCACTTGTCGAACACGTGCCTAGCGCAACGATCTAGCTTGGAAGACAGGCCATAATCACATAATGTGCAGGTAACGTGGCTTTTGGATTGCCTGCAGTAGCCTTGTTGCACTTGTCGAAGACGTGCCTAGCACAGTGCTGTAGCCTTGAGACAGGCCATAGTCACAAAAGTTGCAGCTTACTATGTTGTTTGATTCTCGTTTGAAATATCGTGCGACGAGGAAATGTGTTTGTTTGGGCATGCCCGAATTGTGCAAACGAACATTGCACTGACGAAGAACAGCAAGTACAATCGAGATATTGTATTCAATACACTGTGTATTACACAGTGAGTCATGGTCCTTGTGATGTACAAAGTGACTGGACGATATGGGCGAAGCCGCCTGAGTGTTACTTTACAGCCTCCACAGACAAGACATCCGATACAGGATCCATCATGCTCAACGAATTTTTAGATGTATTTAGACTGCCAATGCGGTGGCATTCAAGGCTTGAAATGTCCCCAATCGGGAGCGCGTTTTGGCGGGCTGGGCCTTTGGCGAGAGCTCCCTATAGATAGGTGGTACCCCCTTCGATTTCATGCCCGGCGCTTTTTGTGCTATTGCCGAACTCGCCTAAGTCCTGAACTTGCAATCACTGCAACACTCTACTTTGAGCCGTTACGTCATGCATGTTCACCCTACGCATGCTGATGCCATACGCTTCAAACGGCCCAGGCCATTTTTGTGTGCTGGTGCGCCAACACGTGGCGTTGAGTTGCTGATGCGTGTTCGCATGGGATGTCTTTGTGTGCACGAGCGTACCAGTCGTTATGGGGGTAGCAGAGCAGATTCTAATACAGCGTGTCCTGCTTGTGGTCAGAATGTTGAGTCTTTGTCACATCTGATGTTTGATTGTCCTGCCACTTCTGCTCAAAGAGATACTATGTTGGATGAGATTCGGTCTGTTTTGCAACAGACAGTTGCTGGTGGCGCTGGAAAATTGCGCAATGTATTGTCATTGACTGATGCATCGACCAAGTTGTTGCGTTTTGTTTCTGATGATGTTTGGGGTAGCAAGGGGGTTTGCCGACTGGTGTCTAGGAGCATTGCTGCGTATCTTGTGAAAGCTTGGGATGTGCGTAATAGTTGCAAACATAATGGAGCGGTGCTCCCTCTTTCTTCCGCCCCGGGGGGGGCGCGGGGCCGATGGCGTTGATGCTATGGCTTGATCTGGTAATTTGATGATGATGACAAGGGGGGGGGGGCAAAATCTACTGGCTGGCCATACACAGTAACCAAGCGAACCTGATTGTCGGAGGCCTACGGCACCGCCGCCACCAGTAAGACACGCCAAGCATCCTTATTCCAGGAGGTGCCCAGCACCCGGACGCAAAACAGCGGAGGAGTTGAACCCCCACACCGTTCACTTCACATACTTTTCTCGCTAGGTGCCGCTCATGTGGACACGGGCACATCAGCATTTCTGAAGACCACACATGCATCTCAGGGGTCAGGTGTCTCTGCTTGCTCGCCAAGAGAAGTCTTCGAAACCAGCAGTGCTGGGTCAGAGTGCCACTCAGTGCTGCTTTCACACCTGCTACATGCATCTGTCAAGGCCACATAAAGTTCATGCGGCCGTTCGCCACAAACAGCCGCCGCTTGCAGCCCGTGCGCGCCTCAGGCTGTTATCTGCAAGGACATTTTCATTATGAAAGTTCCGCAGCGCATCCCAAGCAGCCGTGCGCACAGCAGCCGCGCTGTTTAACCGTTGCCGTAGCACCAGCTGCAACAGCAGCACCAGACGCGGTCCCACAGCAAATAATACGTGAAGCCCAATCACTTCCATGCTACAAACAGACGCCGCTTGCGGCCAGCCTGCTTTCCAGCCTCTATCACCACACGCCGCTGGCCCCACACGTCAAGCCCAATCAGTGCTGCAGGCCCTGTGAATGGGGTGCGGCCATCACCCAGCAGCTGACTGAACACTGGGAGGTCGCCCACTGCTGCCATGACAGACGCCCAGGGCTTGAACTCGCGCGGTGGCGGCTCAAACGACAACTGGCCAGTCCTGGGGTCCTTGCTGGCATCGCCTGCGGGACATCAGCAGCAGAAAGTTGAGGCGCGATTTTTGCCAGCCGCAATCTGGTTTCGAATGCGATGCTGGTGCAAAGTGCTGTGTGAGGTTGAAGTGCACACGTCGTGGTGAACACCTGCAATACTGTACAATCCAGCAACCTGCACTGCAGCACATGCGTTCTTTGACATAGAGTGCCGTGCACAGGTGCACTGCTGTCCACCCTTACCTGCAAAAGTGAAGCTGACGCTCGTTGTGGGGTAAGGTACTGGCCTGCCGTCCACGCCTAGGCTCAGTATGTCAGGGCCCCGCTTCCCCTTCAAGTCACCGTTTGGCTGCAGCAGCCCCAGCAGCCGTGCAGCAGCCCAATTCACGGCAGAAAAGGAAGCACCACAGTCCACAATGCCTACGAAGGGCTGCGGTGAGGCAGCGTCTCTGCTGGTGGTGCGGATGCCCAGCACACCTGCGGTGGTGTGTGAAGGGTGCACCATTGCGACAGAGTCAGGTCACTTTGCATATCACTGGAGCAGTGCTGCTGCTGGTGGTGCGGATGTCCATCACACCTGCAGACTAACCACGCACGATTTTCTATTTGTGCAGGGGAATCAAACATGCATGCGCAGCGCCAGTTAAGCAGCCAGACGTACTGTAGGCACCGTTCCCTGTGCCTTGCCCAGCTGCCTGCTGGCTGCCAGCCAGCAACACGCGCTGTCTATAGGGCTATCTTGAATCAGCCGAATCACTACGGGCATTGTTGTACAGTAAAGGCATCAGCGCACCTCCCAGCAGCCCCTGACTCTCAGCCAGCCTGTGACTGCTCCAGGTGGATGCGTAAAAGATGCGTGTGTGATCAGTGCCTCTAGGCCGATGTATAGCTATAGGCCAAACAGTTTGTAACAGTTTGAGAAGTTATGGTAGCGCATCTAACTCACCTGTTTCATTCAGTACTGCAGCTGGCACCTCGACCAATCCCTGGCCCCCAGCCAGCGCCCCCACCGCACCAGGCTGCCACAACCGCACCCTTGACCGGTCAAAGTCCAGGTCAGTATCAAACAGCTGCAGCACTTCCATGCCTAGCATGCCCTCCACGGGATCATGCTGAGGGTCCAGATGTGCTTGGGGGAAGTCCAAGACGACAGCGTTCATGGGTGGCAAGGGCAGCTCTGTTGCACCTCGTAGGCCGGGGAAATCCCCGCAGCACAAGCTTGCACCCTTGAGCTGGACCTGCGGCCAACAGGAGCCCAACAGGCAGGGGCAGCTGCTGTTTGCACGTGTGTCGAAAGGATCACAGGTGAAGACATAGTTACGGCTTGTGTGTAATCGTTGGTGCCAGCTAAGCTGCAGATTGCACATGGCAATGTAGATACCGTACGTTGTATATCAAATGCCTTGTCAGCTCCCCTGCTGCTGACCATCATGATAGTTTCCCCCTTGCAGCCAGTCCTGGCACCTGGCCCTTGCAGCTGCTTGCACAACACCAGTGACTATGCAACCCTGTCAGCATTCACCAAGCTCCCCTCTGCAGACGCTACGGAGTATGCCAGCCTGTCCGCAATCACAACATCTCCTGTTATACCTGCTGCTGATCCTCCACCTGCTGCCAGCCCCGCGACCTTGCTCTCCTGCTGCTGCACATGCATCACCAACTGCTGTCCACCCATACGATTACACAATATAAGCACACGATTACAAACTCACCAGGTCTCCTGCTGCTGATGCACCGCCTGCAGCCAGCCCCGCCACCTTGCCCTTGCTGCCTTTTATGCCCAGGTGCCGACGCAGCTCAGGCGTGATCAGCTCAGCAGTCAGCCCACTGTCAAGCATGAAGTCATACGGGCCGTCACCTGCACAAAATAATATGTCATAAACGTGTGGATGCCAGGACATGGTAGTTGCATTGTAGAAGGACTGCCTAGCAGCTGCGGGGATGCACGTACACTGCTTGGACGGTGGCTGATATGACCCAGCACTGACGACTCAGCAGAGATGGCGCAGGCAGAGTGCAGCAAAGTATCTGCTTGCACCAGGCAGTGAGGGGCTTGTGAAGCTGCATGCATGCTGCGAAACAGGGGCACATGTGCTGTACAGCAGCACACTGCCAGCAAAGTGCCTGTGTGCTTCCTATCAGGCCTTCGAGGCCCTGTCCTGCGCGCAAGATGCCAGCTGGAGCTCACCATTTATCTTTAGCTGCACCAGCACGTAGTCTCTGCCCACACCACCTTTGGGTAGCTTGATCCTGGCAGCAGCAGCGAATGCAGACCAACATCAGTGTATTGTTGCCCCGACTGCTTGAAGAGAGCGCCTGTTTCCAGCAACACTAAACACACCGCACAACAGCCTATCTTCCGGTGTGACTACGGCCTCGACTCACTTCCACTGTTCCTCAGGCCATGCTGAACAGCACAACAGCATCAACCTGTACAAAGCTTGTCCAAGGCAGTGGTGCAAGGATACTTGACTGGCCAAATGCTGCTGCCACTTATGTGGTGATAACCTTGTGTAACGCTTGCGCAAACGCGTTACAAGCATCAGGCACTGATCTTACCTACGCATGGGCACGTCAGCAAGGGGCACCACCGCAGGTGGTGCTACTGTTCCTGTGCCAGCATTCGCGGGAAGCCGAGCTCCGGACAGCGACACCACCGGCGCCAGAGATAGTATAGCTGCTCTTCGTGACAAATGCAGGCCTGTCGGCTTGCTGCTGTCGCCCAGCTGGGCTCGGCATTGCAGGGAACGATACTGCATGGTGGGTGCGTCTCTCCAAACGCCCAACACGAGGGTTCGAAGTCAATGAGCGTAGATCAAGGCATCTTCATTCATGCTGGCGCTGCAGTGATGACTCGACTCGTTGGTACTGCCACGGCTGACTAATCTCTGGACCCTCGTCTGTCTTGTTCAACCGTTCTTTGGCACGGCCACATACGCATGAAAAGCTTCAGCAAACCACGAGAAGCAACAGGAACACAACTATTTGGCACGGAGCTGCAAGTGGAGGACCTGCAACTGCACAAGGGTGCTTGCCAGGCAGTGCACTGCCGCAGGGCAGCGGCTGCACATGTACATGCACATGTGTTCACATGGCAAACAAGCCACATGCTCGACACTTTCCGTCAGCCACAATGGCCACCACACCGGCCACAAACGGCATACGTGTATGTTGCTGATCAGCCATGCGCGTGCAGATGCCAACAACAGGGTATCACTGCATGCCTTGCTGTTGGGTGCTGCTATTACTTTTACATGCAACAGCTGCTGTGACACACTGCAAGTGTCTGCAGTATTTGAACGGAAGCACACTGATCCGATCTCATTCCCGCACTGTGGGCCACAGTGTGGTAGCCACACAAGCGCCTTGCATGCTGCTGCAGTACGTGCATGCTCTGCAAGCTTACACCCCAAATGCTAACCCGACGGTGTGCATACAACACTGTGATCTACGTGCGCCAGGAGATGATGCAACAATGCACGCCGTGGGTCTCAGCTATAGCCTACAGTTAGTGGCTAACGTGCCTACCAAACGGCAGGATCAGGCTGCAGTGGGATTGTCAATCTATGATGGCAGATGTACGATGAAATGGTACTACCAACGGTTTTAGTATCTCTTCAGCTGCAGCAGCCGTATCTGGCACATGTATGGCGCCAGGTAAAGCACCGCTGTCAGCTGTCGCAAAGTCCAAAGCTATCCTGCACTTCAATTTTGCAAGCATCGAACTGCTGGCTAGCATCAAAGGCTCATGCGTTTGACTGGCTTCAAGCGTTTGTGATATCCCAGCAGTCGCAACGTGCTGACAAATGAACACGCTTCCAAACTATGCACACTTCTCTCAACGCTGCAATACACCATGCTGATGCGGTGCAAGCACACGTCCGGATGCAACACCCATGGCCACCACTACAAGTCTTGGTGCTCGTCTGGGTTTCGAGCCACATGCAGGAAACCCACCGCTCAGCACGTTGTGCAGCACACCGTCTGTTGGGCTCCCACCTGCTACCTTTCTAATGCCATGTTTCGGCAAAACACTGTGGGGTAACAAACACGTAATCCTGTGCAGGCGGCAAGCGCGACTGCCGGGACAACACCTGATATGATTGGGTTGCAACAAGCACCAACACTTGCGCAGCAGCAACCCATGCCACCAACCTCCAACACTTGTTTGACCAACACTGCGGGGCGATAGAAGCCATGGCAACCACAAGGTTGTCAGTATGCCAACCTGGCAACAGCAGGATCAGCATACTCTTTGTGCGTTTGCAGCTGTTGAACCATGTATACTGAGTAGCAAACCTGTCCAGCGGCATGCACAGTGAAAACACGTTCACCTGCGTATGACTAGCAGCAGTATCAGTGGTTGCTCTCAGCAGTACAGTGCTTGTGGGATGCGTTGACAGTACATATCACTCTGTGTCACGAGCAGTGCCGTGTCACAAGGATCGGTGTGTGTGGGCGCAACTGCACACCCCAGAGCAGAGCTGCCGCCTCTGTGCGAACTGCTGTCATGACTTTGAAGGCTTGAGCTGCTGTTGCGCAGACAATGTTTGCATCCCAAGCACCACTGAGGTTCACAGTCATCCCGCCCCCGCACCAACAGACTTGAAGCGGCGCGCATGCGTTCAACTGTGACATGCCGAATGCACCTCCACACCTTGGATGCCGGCACACACTTTTGTATGACGTCACCCCAGCAACCTTGACAACCCTGGACAGGCACACATAGTGTCAGCACTACCAGCACATCACAGTAGCCACACACACTCCTGGGACACCCCTGAGTCGCGGCCAAACCAACCTACAGCATGCCACATGCACCACCCACATACACCCACAGTCAACCATCAGCATGCAGCACAGCTTCAGCATACGTATTGTATGTACACCACTGCATGCCACATACTACGCACCATGCAATGGCACATGTGTACACAGCAATCGGACGCACATCCGCTGCCTCTGCACGCCTCCTCCTGTTACTTTCTTACCCACCAAACCAGTGAAGCCTTGAATATTTAGTACTCCTCTGCAAGGACCACAATCCAGTCACCTTCTGTGAACACCACACTTTCAGATGGGTCCAAGCCAAGGTACACAGAAGCAGCAGCAGACGCCAGACTCGACGCACCACCAACCTGTGCACCCTCCTCACTGCTGCTGCTGCCACTGTGGCTGCTGCTGCAGCTGCTGCTGAGGTCGCTGTTGTCTGTGTCGATGTATCCGAGGGCTGTCTGCCTGGTGAGGCGAGCCAGCTCAGCAACTTCTGCAAAGGTGATGGGAATACCTGCAGCAGCAGCAGCAGCAGCAGTGGAAGAGTCAGCTGCGATGCTTCACGCTGCTGGCAGTCCTTCTGTGGTCAAGATGTCATGACAGGCTCCGTTCTCAAAGCGTTCTTGCAGCCATATAAGTGTAGGTAGCTCATTTTGGCATGCTGAGCTCGTCGATGGTAATTCAAGCCATGTCATTGACCCCAAAACAAGCAGCAGCAAGCTGGCACGCATGCTGGCGCTCACCGAGTGGGATGTTGAAGCTTGCAGGGCTGCGCAGGTACATCTCATGACCCTCCCCACTGAACAGCAGCTCAGTGATAATGTCGGTGTACGCAGGCTCGCCAACAACCTGCAGCAGCAGCAGCAGCAGCAGAAGCAGGGCCAAAGCAAAGTGTGCAAGGTCAGCCGTGGAGCATCCTGTAGCGCGGGTTAGCGATCAAAGGCATACATGATGATGTTTGTGGCAGAGTATGCCTGCAATCAGCTACTCTTGCCTGCCCAATTGACACGCAAGCGCTGTAACCTGGCTGCCCCTTCTCAACCACAACAGCTGCAATGTGCATTGCTAGGTGACAGCCACATGCCAACACGCGCAGGGCTTATGCGTTGCCCTTCCACCCACAGCTCGTCACTCCCACCTGAGCTAGTACAGCACTGGTGACATCCCTGAACACCAAGAACTCTGGCTTCACCACTGCCGCGCTGTTCCCACTGCATGCATCGCCACCACCGCTGCTGCTGCTCCTGCTGCCGCTGCTGCTGTCGTTGGCTCGCCGCCCCCTGCCAAACCATGCCGCAGCGCCAGCAGCAGGCGCTGCTGCGCCGCCGCCGCCTAAATGCTGTGAGAGGTCTTGCAGGTACTTGAGCGCCATGCTGCTGCTGCCATGTTCACGGATGGGCGCCACAATGTGTGGCGCTGCTGGCAGCTGGCAGCTCATGACAGCAGCCTGCACCTGCAAGTAACAGGAAGTCGGCACAGCAGCAGCATGCTGGGGTAGGTTGCTGGGCAAATGACAACTGTGTTGTGCAACCGGCTGCTGCTGTGCCACAAGCATTGAGAGCGCTACACAATGCATGTAACAGTTCCGACATACAAGGTATTGCCTCCTGCTGGCCACACAGAGAGGCCACTTGCCTCGGACTATCTGCCGCAGCAAACAACTCAAATCAAGTTAAACAACTGCTCCCACCTGCAGCAGTGCTGCCAGCACGCGTGCGTCTGCCTCGCTGTCACTCAGCTCACTCTGCTGGCTGCCCGCTGCTGCTGTTGGCGCCACTGCACCAGTGCCCAGCACAATGGAGCCAGCCATCTGAATGCCTGCAGCTAGCAGCGCCTGCGTACCAACAGCAGCAGCGATGCGTTATAATGTTATAACATATACACGTCAGTCATCCACCTGTGGCTGCGCCTATTAGAAGGGGAAGCCAGTAGCAGACCAGCATGCAAGTGCTTGAGTAATTCAGGCATTTACCAGGGGCTCGGTGCACATCTTTCAGCCCATCATGATACAGCAGCGCCCTTGCCTAGGGCCGGCAACTGCAACTGCCGGCTGCATGTCTGCTTTGTAGTTACTAAGTACTACTAGTAGTAGTACTGATACTATCAGAACATTTCCCACCTCTTTGCTGGTTGGGTAGGGGTGTGCCACCCATTTGAAGCTGCAGCTGCTGCTGCTGCGCTGCAGCTTGGCAAGCGCAGCAGGCTGCAGCGGCTGCTGGCTGACGAATGTGACAGCTGAGCCGCTTGGCATGAACTCCGCGAGACTCCTCACGAGCTCTGGGACATCACGCTCTGGCCACCCAGCCACAATGATGCTGCGCGCCTGCAAAGGATCGGCATGATGGAGTGTAAAAGAACATGGGGGTCAGAGAATGTGTGGCCGCATCTCTTGAGGAGGTGCAGACAGGATTATATAGCTTGCATGTTGTGCATTTCAGCAGCATCTTCTCTACTCAAGATGCTGCCACAGTATGGAAAACTGCTGCGGAGCTGCAGCCATTTTTAAACAAGTCATGTATGGTGGTTGCAGAGTGCGCATTGGGTTGGCAGTGCGAGTGCAAAGCAGGGTCGCATCGTTCGGAGTTGGCGCACTACGCACCTTTGCTTTGTACGACGTGCCAGACTTCAAGCGCTGCACAGCAGCCTCCGCCGCAGCTTCAAACTCCCCTGCAGCCGCCACTGAGTCCGCAGCAACAGGCCCTGCACACCAGGACGCAGCAACATGGACACAGCAGCAGCTTCAAAGGGAGGTGCAGCTGCATCTCATCTTTTCTGTGCATGCCGGCATTGAACAAGCAGCAGCATATGTTATATCACACAGTGCGTTGCACCTGTATCAGCATCACCACCAAGACGTCCAGCAGCAGCAGCAGCAGTCGTGCGCCTCTCAACCTTGCGGCTGACACTGACAAATGCCAAAAACATCATGAACGTCACGCCACCAACAACTATAGTCAGTCAAACCGACAATAATGCTGTTTGAATCGCGCCTCTCACCCTTGGTGTGAACACACCATCCGCAGCTGATTGATTGATTAATTTGATTGATTAATTCATACATCCGTTTGTTCGTTCGTTCGTTCGTTTGTTCATTCATTCATTCATTCATTCATTCATTCTCACCCTTGCGGCTGAGCTGCACCAGTCTGCTGCCAGGCCCCGGCACTGCGCCCTCCTCAGGGTTGAGCAGCAGCCGCCCACCACTGTCCATGAAGCCACACACCACACCCTGCTTGAAGGACCTGCGGGCAGCAGCAGCAGCAGCAGCAGCGGTCATGCCGCAGCACCACCAGCAGCAGCAGCATCTGTGTTCGTGTCGCATGATGTTGTGATGGGGTTATGGCACCTGCACCAGCGTCGAAAACGACGCTGACAAGCTTCTATCAGCATGAACACCTGGTGTCATGTCAGCATGCCCGCTTCCCTTTACAAATCGCTGCTGATGCCTGTCAACACTGCATGCAGCCAGGTGTTTTGAAGCATGCAAACGCTTCCATGCAAACGCCCGCCACATATAGTGCCTTGCAAGCCAACACGCCGCGGTGAAGATTTCATGCCCTGCATACCTCCGCAGCTCCCTGTACGTCAGCTGCTGCAGCTGCTGCGGCAGCGGCACGGTGCAGAACTGGCTGCTGCCTGCGTCAGGAGCGATGATGTCCTGCCAGCAGCTCAGCACACCTGCAGACAACCACAGCAACAGCCACACCCCGGTGACCGGCATGATACAACAACAGCGCTCTTTGTGTTACACTTGGCTGATGCAAAGCTCAATGCACGTCATTAAAAACTTTGAGGACACTTTGAGGAACTGCCCATGCGTATCCGCAGAGCATGTCGCTCTAAGACTGCAAGCATTGGTTGCCTGCATGCATTGTTGCACTTCTACGCCTCAAGCACACCCCACACACCCGGTTGTGCTGCTGTGTGTCTCGCAATGCGAGTAACCAATGTATGGTGACCAGTGTATGGTAAGGCATCTGCAGCACCGGCCCTCAAGCGACAGCCCAAGACTAGCAGTACAGATGCCAGTTGCTAGCAGCCAGCGTTGGCTGCATATCTGCCGCTCACCCAGCTGTGCGGCTGTCTGGGCACTACACAGTAGACCGCTACACAGGCCTCTGCTGCACAAACATTGACCTCAACCACTTGACGACCATCCAACTAGGTTGATTGTGCACATGCTAACCAAGATATACAGAACAGCCAGATCCCGCGCTCGCTCACCCGGCTGCGCTGCTGTCTGTGCCACGATGCGGTTGATGAGAGCATCGTCTGGCATCTGCAGCACCTCCAGCTGCAGCTGCCGCGCTGCACTACCTGCTGCTGCTGCCGCCTCTGAAGCAGCAGAGGACTGCAGCAGCAGCGACTGCAGCACGTTGCCACCCGCTGGCACAGACCCTGGGGTGTGGGCACAGGGCGACAGCAGACGCGGCAAGAGGCGGTGAGCATACGCAGCAAGGACAGCAGCAAGTAGCTACAGCCACATGAACCTAGCAGTGGCACAGACAACAGGCACCCTAGAGGCAACACACATTACAGGCAACAGGATGGGACACCACCAGACACATGATGGTTGCCTGCTTCTTTGGTTGACGAACCGAAGCCCAACTCACTTGGCATCTGCACAATCATGCGCTGCTGATGTGAGTGCTTGGGATTGCCGCTGCTGCCTCTGCCGCCAGCGCTGCTGCCAGGCGGCTGTAGCATGCTGAGGCTCATCGCTGCTGCTGCCTTGAGGGCTTCTGGGCTGGCAACGTTGTCGGGATGCAGCAGGATGACGATAGCGGCATCGGGGGCAGATACCTGCAGCAGCAGCAGCATCAACACCAGCAGCCGGGCAAGCCAGCAGCAGCTAGAGCAACGGCGGTTCATGTAGCCGGATTGTAGGAAGCGGCTACATGCTGACACTGCAGACACTACGTCAACACAAAGGCCGCATGACTAAAGCACCACCCTCTGCTAGTTGAAGCTAGGAGTGCGGAAGATGTTTGGCAGGAGCAGCAGGACTTTGTGTCGTACCTTACGCAGGTGTGGCGGTTTGATGGGGCTCCCCTCACGTGTGTGCACGTTCAACCTCAGTCCACGGTCCCTACAGACAACAGAGCAGGCACGCAGCCATGCAGCCAACATCCAAGTTGCAGCTGCACTGCTTTGCACGGGAGCTGGACTGTCTGCACAACCAAGGGCAGTATCTGCCGAGCTCATCCATCAGTCTTGTGCCAGTTCACTGTGCACCCAACTCCAACCAATCGCAGCCAGCACAGGGCCGCACGTGTGTGATGTAGCAGACAAGTTACGAGTCCTACGGATCAGAAGCAGGGCTCCAGCCTGCTTGAACCTATGCCCCTCCGTGCATAAAATAGATAGTGTGATGTAGCAGCCGCTGGTCACTCATGTAGCCTCACCTCACAGCCTCCTGCACTGATGCGTCCATGACTGCTTTGTCGGTGTCAGCTAACACCACCACTGCAGGGTCGCGCGCCCACAGGCTACCCCCAGAGCCTCCTGCGGCTGCTGCAGGCGATGTCGAGATGGCGGTGGCTATGTTACGCAGCAGTGCCGGGCTGTTCTTGTTCCTACATGCCAGCAGCGCATGCAGCACAGACACACGTTGAGTTGTCCGCCTGTCGTGTTGTGTTAGCAGGGCACGCCTGCTGTGGCTGGGCTCGCAGCCTGGCGCACACACAATGAAGGCAGAGCTCTTCATAACAAAAGTGAACTTACAGCATGTAGCAGGCAAATAAAGCTGCATGGAAAGCTGCGTGTAAGTGCCTCTATTGCCAGTGCTGAGCATGACTGTACAGGTGGCTTCCTGTATAAATGAATCACGGATGTGAACCAACAAAAGTCTGAACTTTATCCTCAGTAGCTGTAGCCAGTCGCATAACTTGATTGCTTCTCAGATTGCCAGTGCTGAGCCTAACTGTGCGGGTGGCGCACCAGTTGAGCAGCAGCACGTGGTCCTTGCAGTAGAGTGGGTTGCGCCCCATGCGGGCGTCATCTGCGCGCCGCTGCACCTCATCGTTGACCACACCTGCAGCCACGACACACCACAACATACAACATAAATAGGCTTGATACGCAGCACAACTGTTGCCTTGCTCAGCTCCTGCTGCTTCACTCTGTCTTTGTGCGGCAAACAGTAGCACCAGGCACAGCAGCAAATGGGCCACACAGAACGTCCTTGCCATAAAGAGCAGCACAACAGGTCTACAACACAATGTGGCACCGCAGATGCACACACTTCAACCTACAAACTACATGTATCTGTATGTATGTGTGTATGTATGTGTGTGCTCACACATGCTAGTCTCTGCAGGCTGTGGACAGTACCTCTGCCACCTGTAGCTGCAGTCATTGCCTGGCATAGATGCTGCTACAATAGATGCTGCGCAGCATGGTAAATGCTGCGGCAGTAGATGCTGCTGCAGTGCTGTTGCTCACCCAGCAGCAGAGCCAGTGTGAAGAAGCCTAGGATGAACACTGCATTGGTGACCAGGTAGCTCGCAACGTTGGGCTCCTTGCCGGTCTCTATGCGGTACAGCAGGCAGTACATCTGCAGTGCAGCAGTCACGTTATTAAAATTATGATGTGACAGACCTGACAGGCATGTGACTTTAGCTGCATGGTAGCACGAACAGTAGCATAGAATGTGATCAGCGACTAGAAGTTCAGCTGGGGGTGTCCTGCTGCTCATTGCGTGGGCATGCCCTGCAGCTGCGCAGCGCTGAATGCATCTGGCCGCTGCCGTCTGGCGGATTGGTGGCAATGAATATGCACGCAAGAGGGCAATGCTTGCTGGCTTTTTCAGCTGGCAGGGAGTGTTTGGAAGGCGCTGGCACATACACAGCAAGTTGCAGGGTCGCAATCGTGCAAAGTGTACTGAAACCTCAGCAGGCGCTGCACTGCAGCGGGGGGTTGGGGAAGGGGAGGGGAGTGACTCCCCACCTTGTAGAGTGCCTGGCTGAATGATGCTCCGGATGCCACTCTGTATAGCATGCCTGACAGCAGGATAACTGCATGGCAGGGCAACACAGCACAGCAGAGCAACAACAAACTCAGCTGTCACTGCGGACGTGTTCTTTGACCAGGGGGGGGCAGCAATGGATGTACTGGGTATGCTGTGCATATGCAGCGAGCACTACAGCAAGTATGCTGCTTTCTGTTGCCTAGCAGGTGCCCATCTGCTGGCGGGTAAATGATGACTGCTAGTCCATGGCTGCTGGCACATTTCAGGCGTTGCATCAGCAAACTACGTCGCGCTGCCTGGAAGATTCTCCAGCTCAGCCTCACCTGGCAGTAGCGCTGCTGATAGCGCAAGCAGCTTCACAGCAACATGCTCGTCACTTGACTGCTGCAGGACGCCCGTCAACCTGTACAGGCACACAGTACCATAGCGGTGACCTCCCTTGCCATTATCTGCCTGCTGTTTGTGCTGCACACGGATACAGCACCGCGGCCGCTGTGATGACGCTTGACACGCAGATGGCAGTCGCTGCTGCCAAGCTACGTGTTGTGCACTGCCGCATCGACACAACAGAGGCTGTACCGCCATCACACAAGTCGACTTCCTCCTGTGCATCGCTGCATGCTGTGCACAGTACCCTGACGGAGCATGGGCTGCTGTGACAGGTCGCCGCCGGCGCATCTACACTCACCACACCACAGCCCTCTGGTACATCTCCTGCAGCCGTTCATACCAGCTGCTGTCCTCTGTTAGCTCAGCGCGCCTGCGCTGCTCAGCTGCTTTTCCCTGCTGGTGCTGGCTTGCAGGACCAGCACCGCCATGATGCTGGTGCTGGTGCTGGTGCTGGTACTGCTGTGTTGCCGCACTGTGCTGCTGCCGGCTGTCTGCGGAGCTGCCAGCTGCTAGGCCTGTTGCTGCTACAGCTGCTGCTGCAGATGCAGCGAGGCCTGCCCACCACCAAGGTGCTGTCTGGTCGCCGCTGCTTGTGGTTGAGTTGTGCAGCGAGCGTGCAAGGATTTGAATCTGAGGCAGGCCCAAGTATGGCTGGGCAGTGCCAGCAGCGTTGCCACTCCGCAGAGTCCATCTGGGAGCATGGTGGGATGCTGCGCTGCGCAGAACGCCGGAGATCCCCGGGCATCTGACTGCTTGCAGGTGCAGAGGGTGGGCACACCAGAGCCTTGAAACTGCTGCTCTGATCATGACTCAGCACCCAGCGCACATCTTAAATGTTAAAATCGGCGAAGACCGCAACCTTAAACGGAGGAATGCACGCCATTATGCTCAGCATGAACAGTAGTGACTGTTGGAGAGTGCTGCGAGTACTCGGGCACGTGCACTGCGATGTTTGGCTTGCTTGGCTGCAGCGGATTTGGATACGATAACAAAGTTTATCCTGATGGTGTGCACCACGGTCCCAGTTGACGCTGGCCGCAGTACGTGTCATGGCGAGTGTCAATGACCGTGCAGAGCTCGCGGCAGTACCACTTGAGTGCCATGCCGCCTCTGCCGCAGCTGTGACCCTCCGTCGCGCCTACATCGACGTCTTTCCTCTACTGTGTTCTCGACTGTTCATGAGCTTCAGTGCTGTGGGGTTTTCTGACCAACACCACCTGTATGCCCTGGCTACATTGGCTGGTGATCACATCCCCTGCAGCTGCATCCAGAGTATTGCAGAGAAACACAGATTACACCGCAAACGACCGCACATACAAGTGATCAGTCCAACACGATCTAGTCCATGCACAGCCTCACCGAGCATGAACCAGATGCAACAGCGCAGTCGTATTTACAGATGACGCCAGCAGCCACTATCGCACCGTGCGCATCCGATGCAGCTGCATGGCGCATAGCACTGAGCATCCCTGCTGGCTCCCTGCTCAGATGGTAGTAACATGTGCCGATTACCCTCCTTGCAAGTGGTAATTTTGTGCGAACTGCCTGAAGATGCCCAGTCAGGGCCACTCAACCACAATCAAGTCCAAGAGTGATCCCTCCACCCCTGAAGACCCTTATGTACTTGTTCTCCCAACATTCTATTAGCAGGTCTTTTGCAAAGTCACACGTGATTACTAGTGCCAAACAGCAACTGCTGGTATCTACAAGAGCCGTATAGCACAGCCGTCGCCCACCCCATGATGCAGCTAACTATGCATCCATAGCTTGCAGCTAGTGTGCGGTGCGCAGCACTCAGAGCATGCTATGCGTTGCAGCAGCAGCACCCAGCAACATGCAGAGCGCAGCGCTGCACACTCAACACATGGCACCTGCCAGGCTGCCAGTCGTGTGCAGCACAGCCACCGGCACTGCCACAGCTCCGAGCTGCACAACACTAGCTGAGTGTACATGTGTCCACTGCCACGCCGCTCTGTACAGCCGCTAGCAGTGGTACACGATGACGCCTGCTGACCTGTCCAGCTCGAAGCCTGAGCTGCTGAAGAGCCTGCTGCCGTAGAAGCCGCTGGTGTCCGTGATGTTCACCTCGCGAGCCTTGTCCTCCAGGCACCTGGCGGCAGCAGGCAAGACATGGACAGGTATTAATGGGTGATATGATGATGATGATGATGATGATGATGATGATGATGATGATGATGATGTTGATGATCAGGAATCAAGCATATGGCCGTTGAGGATCGAGTTGCAACAGGAGCACGGCATCCAAACCACAAGCCCTATCCTCCAGGCACCTGGCAGCAGCAGCAGGCAGCACATGAACATGAGTCAAGCATACGCCCGGTGGGGATTGTGTTGCAATAGGAGCACCGCGTTCATTCACGAGCCTTATCCTCCAGGCACCTGGCAGCAGCAGCAGCAGGCAGATGCATGGTACTTGAAGTTAGGCTGGAAGGCTGCACAGATGAGGGCAGCAGGCAGCGTCGAAGGCTGATGCGCGCTACGTGTGCCAGCGTGCCGCATATATAACGACATGCTGCTCACAGGTGAACTCATACCTCCAGCTGCTTCAAAGCCAGCACATTGCCGGAGCCCAGCATGTGTTGCAGCACCGTCGTAACTAGCAATCAACAGAAAACACGGCCTCCCGCCACTTTGCGCCTCCTCACCTGCAGGGCACTGTGATGTCGTCCTCCACCTGCTTTTAAGCCAGCACACTACCGGAGCCCAGCATGTGTTGCGCCAGCGTCTTATCTGGCAACACACACAAAACACACCCTCCTGTCTGTTGCGCCGCCTCACCTGCAGGGCACTGTGATGTCCTCCTCCATGTTGCCCAGCGCCTCATACATCGAGCAACAATATCGAGCAACAAACCATGGTGCCCCGGTACTTCAAGTAAGTGAAGTCCACCCTGCCTCACCTGCAGGGCACTGTGATGTCGTCCTCCATGTTGCCCAGCAGCCGCATGTTGTTGCGCTCCTCGCGCACCAGCTCGCGCAGCAGGTGCAGCAGCAGCGCGTGGAAGTCCGCGCCCGTCACGATGAACTGGCGCAGCTGGCGCTGCAGCTCGCGCTGCTGGCTGTATTTCTGCAGGGGCCAAGAGCAAGGTGGGTGCGGGAGTGGAGCAATCATCAGGTGAGCAATGGGAGGAAGCACGCAGCAGGTAGGTGCGCAGCACATCTGCCATTGGTGCGAGGCATTGCCTGGTTCATGTGGCCGCTGCTTGATGGCCGCTGCTTGATGGTGCGCAGTCGAGAGCATGCACGTAACTGGAAACATTCCAGTGCTGGCTGCATGCCTTAGACGTCCTCTACTGATCACAGCTGCACTGCAGCATCACAACTAGCTACCACCCGGCACTGACGCTCAGCATCCACTGCTCAGTGCCAGCATCCCACCACGCTTCACCACCCACCTGTGTGCTGATGAAGGACTCCACCATGACGCGTATCGCGACATTCACGTCCTCCTGGGTGACCCTGTCGCGCAGGTGCATGCGCGCGTGCGCCTCACTCATGCGGATCATGCTCTCCAAGTGGCGCACTGCGATGGGCAGGCCACCACTGCGGTACGATTCCTTGCGCAGGCGCGCATACACCTGCTGCAGGCTGCCAAACTCGCTCTGCACGCAGATGCGGTTGGCGTGACGGAGGAGGGGGCGTACGTGTGGTTGTCAGACACTGGCTAGATGTAACTGCTGATGTTGGCAGAGCACACATGCCCGTGCAGCATGATAGAGGATGTGAACGACACACTTGCGCAAAGCAGGCACAGCGAGGAGAGATGATGAGGTGCTCCACCAGTCAACCAAACCCTGCAGTGTGCTTGCTGCAATGCATGGCTTTTTTTGCAGGACCCAGTATGCTTCCTAAACAGCTAATAGATGCACAGCTGCACACTCCGCCAGCACCCACCTGGCTCATGGTGGGCCTGTACTGCTGCTTGGCGAACGTGATGTACTTGCGCAGCATGTCCTGCGAGATGGTGCCGTCAAGCGGCTGCTGCTGCTGGCCTGGCTGCTGCTGGTCGTCCTCGTCAGCCTCTGGGTGGCTGCGCGCGTGGCTGCCCACCACAAATTCAGCCAGCCGCTGGTCCTGCACTGGATCGACGATGTCGCGCACCACACACAGCACATCAAACCTGCGGCATGCGGCAGGTGAGAATCAGCTCAGCCAAGTCAGGGGCAGCAGGATGTCGACAGGGGCAGATGCACAGACATATCTATATACGTATCTGCTGTGGTAGTTTGCTGGCTGGAAGTCATCCCACAAGTGGTGGCACCATCCAGCGCACGCAGCACGTGCTGGCAGTGCAACACGCACAACCACACAGTTGCAGAGCTCACAGCACACCATGCTGCAGGATACTCTACAAACACACCCTGAGGCTTCCAGCACGCTTCTTTCTAGTGCCTCAATGCTCCACAACAGTACACTCGCACTAGGCGTAACAGCACATATAAACTGATACCACACACGCACATGTAGCCGGTTCTTTCCAAAACGTGCACGCACCGTGACAAGATTGGGTCGCTGAGGTTGATGTTCTCCGCGAAGGTCCTGCTGGGGTCGTAGCGCCCCTCCAGCGGGTTGGCTGCCGCGATGACGCTGCAGCGCGCCTGCAGCTGCGTCACGATGCCTGCCTTGCTGATGGAGATGGACTGCTGCTCCATGGCCTCGTGGATGGACACACGGTCCTGCGGGGGGGGGGGGGGGGGCCCCCCCAAAA
>CADDIJ020002610.1:0-77279 GCA_902809745.2 Tetradesmus lagerheimii | reverse complement strand
CCCCCCCCCCCCCCCCCCCCCCCCCCCCCCCCCCCCCCCCCCCCCCCCCCCCCCCCCCCCCCCCCCCCCCCCCCCCCCCCCCCCCCCCCCCCCCCCCCCCGCCGCAATGCACGCAGCATCGGCATGGCTACAATGCAGGCTTGATGCTTTGTGGCATATATTGGTGATTCAGCTGCAGCACCGGGTTCACACCAGACACCATTGCATGGCGGCTTGCAATACGAAACCAACAGCACCTAGCACTGTCTGAAAGATGCACTGAAGACGCTGCCCAAGTCTCTCACACATACTCATCACACCATAGAATGAGGGTAACGCTGCGCAGATTCGCCGCACCTGGTCGTTCATCTTGTCAAACTCGTCAATGAGGCACACGCCCTTGTCAGCCAACACCAGCGCACCACCCTCCAGCGTCCACTCCTTGGTCACGGGGTCCTTGTGAACGCCCGCAGTCAGACCAACCGCGGATGCACCCTTGCCTGTGCAGCAGGCGCAGACACGTGACAGCCGCAGCAGCGCAAGAAGCAGCATGAGCGGGTGTGTCAGCGGCAGCAGCGCAGTGTGACCTTTACTTTTACAGCATGTTCACGTTCCAGCAATAGCACCACATGATCAGGATGCATCTTGCCGAGCCAGGTATAGCAGCATGCACTGTACACCACAGCTGGAGGCCAGGTTCGCCGAGTGTGCTGCGCATTGCTACTGAACTTAGTGCTGATGTTGAACAGCAGCAATAAATTCAGCAGCCATATGCAGCACACTCGGCAACCCTCGCCTCTCACCTGTCGTGTGAAAAGTGCGCGTGCCTGTCTCATCCACGTACTTGAGAAAGTGACCATGGATTATGCTGTACGCCCCCCCCCCATTCCACAACACCATCCTCTGCCCACACAACACCATCTCTGCCAAAAAGCCTGTGCCCTGCTGCGCACCTGTGGTGTACACGGCGCGCGTGGCTGTCTTCTCCACATACTTGAGGAACTGGCTCTTGGCTGTGCCTGGGTCGCCCAGCAGCAGCACGTTGATGTCGCCCCTCAGCCGGTGGCTGTCGGTGGGCTGCTTCTCCACGCCGCCAAACAGCGCCAGCGCGAGCGCCATCTTGATGTTCTCGTGGCCGTAGATGCTGGGCGCGATGCTGCGCATGACGCGGCTGCCTAGGGGGGGGGGGCGGGTTGCGCAACGCACACAGCAGGGAGCAGCAATGAAGGAGTGGGTAGGGTGCAGACTGCAGGGCTGCTGCTACGAGCCTGGCGCGTCGCGGCGACTGCAGTGCTAACCAGCCGTTGTTGGGTGGGTGCTGTGCAGGCTAACAAGTCAGTGGGTCGGCTAGTGCCTAGCAACACCCCTCTACACAACTGAGAACAACCATAACCAGCATCAACATTGCCACGTCAACAGCAGCAGCAGCAGCAGCACTCACTGATGGCTGGGTCGTTGGCCATCTTCATGATCTCCTGCCTGTCCTCGTCTGTGAGCTTGTACACGTTCCACGCGTCGGTGGCCTTGCTCACGTAGTTGGCCTCGATGTGCGTGGAGAACACGGGGAAGCCGTTGCGCGCGTTCAGGTGCGTGTCGTAGCCAGAGCAGTAGATGCCTGCAGCGGCAGCAGCAGCAGCAGTGTGGTGAAGTGAGAGGGTAGGCAGCTGGTGCCTGCAACACGCATGACGCGCTGGCCGCATCCATCCTGATGATATCATCACTGCCATGCAATCATGGACAAGCTGCGTGGTTCAGAAGCCGCCTCCCTGCACAATGTGCACACACAAACTGTGCACGCAATACACCCAGCATTCGTAGCAGCAGCAGCAGCAACAGCAGCAGCAGCAGCGGCACCGTAGCTACCAGCTGCATTGTGACAGAGACAGCGCACCTGTGACCTCGATCTCCTCTCCCGGCCGTGCGCAGTCAATGAGGTCAGCCAGCAGGATGACCTCCTTGTGGCGCGGCAGCCGGCCTGCAGGCACGCTGCCGGGCGTCTCCTGCAGCGTCAGCTTCTGGTAGTTCTGGTACACCGTCTCGCTCGCGTTGACCTGGCGGCAGGGGGTGAGGCAGCAGCAGAACAAAGGTAAGCACGTGATGCCGGATCAATCATTGTGTAACAAGGTGTGATATGGCAGGAATGGTGCATAAGAGGCAGAAATGGAAGCAGCAAAGCAAGCAGTCACACGCTGCTCCATTATGTGGCGGGCAGCGCATATGTTGCATCACAGACACCGCGAACAGCGTATAAACACCAATTGCTGCAGGAATGTTGACAAATGCTGCTGCCTCGGAACAGCCTTTTATTTGCGATGTCTAGTCATCGTTGCCTGCGAGCTGCTGCGGCTATTCCGATGCTGGCTCTGCCCATGCACCAGAGACACGAACGTACAGGCCCCTTGATCTGGCAGCGCACAGTTTGCTTTGATTATGCTGCCAGCTGCCGGAACAATCACACCAATGCTTGCTAGCTGTGCTCATCATGCTGGGCCACTAGCTACTGCTCAAGCATCAGCGACTCACGTTGAAGGGCCCCTTGGCCTGGCAGGCCACACACATCTTGGGCTTGATGCTCTCCTGGTCGTCGCCCTGGCTCACAAACGGACCCATCACGGCGCCGCAGCGCCCGCAGTCCCAGCGCACCACAGACAGCTGCGGGAACACGCCGCTGCGGCGCGTCACCACGCCGCGCACCTTGATCAGGTTGCCCAGGTGCCAGGTCCTGCGGGCGCGCAGGGGTGCAAGAAAGTGGGTAAAGCAAGCGACAATAAAGCAAGATGTTATTGTGCACGTCATGCTTTGAGCACAAGAACAAGCCAGATGCTGCTAGTTTCTCTGAAATGCTTGAATCGAAATTTGAAAAATCTGCCATCTGCACTACAGCCGGCATAAAGGGCATGCACAGCCATGAGCTTGCTCCGTGTATCTTCTGCCTCTGCATGCATGCATGCTGCTGCTGCTGCTGGCAGTCTGCTGCTGTATCAAAAGTCCGCCGCAGTCCACTGCTGTCGGTCAGCAGCAGCGGCACAAGAGCAGCAGCGGCACGGTCCGAGGCTGCTGCTGTCCGTCAGTCAGCCATTGCCGCACCTCACAGGTCCCTGATCTGATGGAGTCGCCAACCTTCTGCCTTCTGCTGCTGCCGCTGTGCACTGCTGCTGGCAGTCTGCTGCTGTGTTATGAGTCAGCCATTGTCGCACCTCAGGTCCCGGATGGAGTCGTCCACAGGCAGCCCTGTCACGCGCACGTGCACGCTGCGGTGGATGGACTCAAACTGCGGGTAGCTGGCCAGCACCTGCTCAGCAGCAGCCTGGTCAAACAGGCGCAGCACCTTGCGGGGCGCGTCCGCGCACGCTGCTGCTACTGGGCGCATGGCCTCCATGGTGTGCATGTGGCGCCAGTCCACCTCAAGGCTCTGCTTGTTGGCTGTTGGTGGCGTGCAGCAGCAGCAGCAGCAAAAGCAGCAGGGCAAAGCCACAGAGCAGAGGCAGGCGCAGCCGACAGGTCAGCAAGGTGTACAAGCACGATGCTGTGCAGAACTTGCGGAGGAATGCTGGCCCCGATAGCCCTAACAGAACTTGCAATGCGGCTGCACTCTACACCTGGGCAGTCCACACCAGCATCACGGTTTTTAACAACTGCAGCAGGCAGGCACATGACCTCGCTGCTGCTGCTGCTGCTGCTGCTGTGCATGTGAGATCACCGTACACGTAGCAAGCTGCAGCGCGCCACTCACCCAGCACCATGTTCTCCATCACGCGCATGTACAGCTTCTCTCCGTTGTCGTCCTTGAAGGTGCGCAGGAACTTGCGGAACTGGCGCCGCACCTCCTGCGCCACCGGCTCGTTGTCGAGCCACTCGTTCACCTTGCCCTTCTGGTTCTCTAGGTCCAGCGTGGGGTGCATGCCCTGCAGAGACGAAGAGGTGGGTTAACATGTAGTGCTGTGTTGATGAGTACGAATGTGTGGACCTGCGGAGTGCGCAGCCACTTGCCTGCTATTGATATTGCCGACACCGCCCACGCGTGCAGTGATGCAGTGGGGGTTGGTCGATTGCAGTGCTTGCTTACACTCGCTCGCATCTTCCTGGCTGCTTGTTGCTGCTGCCACTCCCACCTACAGCACAAGAGCTTTAGCACCGTTCTGAATGCTGCGCGTTCGCAAGGTCTTACAAGATATGGAGCAACAACACCAGATTGAGATACAGGCATGCTGCTGTGTTCACCTCTGTTGCCTCGTCATCCTCGTCCATGGTCGACTCCTCAGCCATGCGGCGGCGCCGCGCAGCAGCAAAGTCGTCATCAATGCCTGCAGGCAACGAGTGCCGCGCACCAGTAGCAACGGTCATAACTTGCTACAACACAGAGAGCATGCGGGAAGAGCACTGCAAAGTTTCCACTGCTGCCCGCAGCAGCACGGTGGCCCTTGATTGTGGAGCTTGCTGAGTATTCCTTGCAGCAATCAGCGCAGCCCGACAACTAGGATCAACTGCAGGTGAATGCACCATGCTATCAAGCAGCTGCCAAGCTGTTTACGCGTGATTGCAGGCCAACACCAGGCACACATGCATGGCATGTTACATGGCAGCGCACCTTCCAGCGCGCCAGGCATACGCTTGCGCCCCCTCCTGCCGCCTGCTGCGTCATCACGCGCCTCCAGCTCTTCATCTGCCATGCGTGCTGCTGCCAGCGCCTCCTCATAGCCCCCCTCAGTGACCTCGTTGTCGAGGCCTGCTGACTCATAGCTGTCCAGGCCGCTCTTGGCCTGGTAGTCACTGCAGGACGCAAGACAGGCGCAGCAGCACACGCAGGCACAAGCACAGGCGCAAGAAGGGTTGAGAGCAATGATGGTGCAGTCAGAATTAAGCTTATGGCAGAGATGCTGCGCTGACGCGTGTCAGTTGCACCGGCATTGCCTGCTGATGTAGCCATGGGACGAGCGTGTGCCTGTGCCTGCTGCTGCTGGTAGCAGATTGCCGTGCGTCAAGCATGGCACCTGCTTGCGCAACAAGTGCCAGCAGCCTGTTGGGCAAGGTGATCTGCTCAATGCGTCCCAGCTGCTGCATGTGTGCACTTACAGCTGCTGCTGTTGTCCTGCTACACGCACCGCATGAAGTTGTCACCAAACAGCTCCTCCCCTTCCTCATCGTCCTCTTGTGCTGTGACACCATCCTCGCTGAGGCCATCCTGGCTGCCAGCATACGCGTTGTGCTCGGGGTTATCATCCGGCACAGGCTCGAAATCGTCCAGCCCTGGCCCTCCGATCTCCTCGTCCTCAAAGCCCCTGCTGCCATCCTGAGATGCCTGCAGCAGTAGCAGCAACACATGCCGTGCATGTAACCTGGAGCTGGCTGATCCCTGAATAACAGAACATATGCTATCGAATTTGGTTTGTTTTCATGCTGCAGGGTACGCCTGGACCTCCCAAACGATGAATGCCTTGCACATAGCTGCAACACAGGAAGTGCGCCCTTCTGCCACGGCATACCATGGCTGGTCTGACGCTCGTTGACTCCTGTGACTGCAATCAGTCGTGCGCTTTTAGCCGATCACTTCCTCGAAACGAAGCACAGCAGCCTGAGCAAGATGCAAGTAGCTTTGGCTTGCCCGCAGTAACGAACGTTCACAGCAAAACAACAGAAACTTATTCAGCGATGTCCAAGCTCAATACGTGCAGGGCGAGTTCACTTCTGCAGCAAGCAATCCGCAGTTGGCGCCATGTTACACCAGTTTGAACTATGTGAACCCTTCTTTGGTCAATCATCAGCCTAAGATGCCTTGATGTTGACTAAGATCTTCATTACATTAGTGCGTGACGTGAGTGCCACTAGAGCGGAGGTCCGTCGGGTTACACCTGAGACAGTACTGTGCCTGTATTGAGGAAGTCAGGCGCATTGCGCGGTTTTGGTGGGCACACAGTGCCGTGGGGTTATGTCTTTAAGACTTTGCGTCAAGAACGTCAAGTCTGGCTCCATGCTCTGGCAACTTGTCAGGGGCCGTGAGGCGGCAGCTGCCCGGCAGGCTGCCTGCAGGGTGTGCACACTTACAGATATGTCATTTGATTAGGCTAGCACCGTCCTCCAGCAGCAGTTTTCCAATGTGACATGTAAGTGTGATTATTCATGCACAGTTGAGTCACAAAGTTGGCACACCCGCCTCTCACAACCTCACACAACCATGCACTATCATGCCCTTGCAATGCATGCATGACATGTAGCACCGGCCGGCCGTGTCCACTGCGCAGGCTGCATATGCCAAACTTGGAATGTGTCGGCACTCGTGTCCTGGTTGTCGGCCTTTTATCAAGTTATGCAGCACTGATGCATATGCCGTACATACACATCCACAGATTGGGCTGCACAATGCCAGTGGCATTGTGCCACAGTGGCATACATTGTCGGCCGCAAACATGTCAACGTGAAGACGTCTCTCATCGCTTGATATTCTGCATCCGGATGCCTGCATAATGTGGACAAGCTGCCTGCGGTCGAAGCACATGATCTTCAAGTTCATGCATTGCATGCATATGTGGTGGCGAACGTTGAGCAACGCAGACCATGCAACATGGCGAGGCTGCACCCATGTGGTACACAACACAACAATAAGATTGTGCCACAGAGGCCACTGCCCCCAATCACGTGCTACCCATTCACCAAATGACTACACCACAACGTACTGGCAGCTGGCCACCCATCATTGAACAGAAAACGCAGTTTCCTAGCCAGGTAAAACCCTGACCTTCGCGTTGCTTGCAAGCTGGCTGATGATCACATCTGAGCCTGTGCTAGTTAGATGTTAGCAATGCTCTCTCAAGATGCCGCCCAGCAGCAACGGCGTTCCAGCCAAATCTGATGTAGACCTGGTAAAGCAGAAAACCACGACCCCTTTGTGGTGTCCATCAAAAGTCGCAAATTGAATGTGTTATGGCCGCAGCGGGCACAATGACGAATAGCTCAAAGCACAGCATGCCGCAAGTATCATTCTGACAACTGTGGATGAACACAGCCGATGTGCGCCTGCACAAGTGTGTTGATCATGCCGCATTGTGCTGGCAGCAACTACTAACCCCGTTCTCCGGGGAATCAATCAAACAGCTGATCATCAAATACATTGTGTTAGCCAAGGTATTCCTGAAATCCAAGCTTGCTGCAGTCATTTTGCCCCTTGCTGACTGCCACTGCAAGCTTATGAAGCTGTGCATCACCCCCAGCAATCATGCTGTTCATAAAGAAATTTGATTCTACCACTTCTTCACACAGTACGCTTGATACACGACACAACTTCCCAAAGCACAAATCAGCTGAGTAGCTCTGATCACAAGAGCTCGTGCGCTACCTGCTGCCATGCATGTGCAGCCAGAGTTCTGCTGCACTGCCACAGCAACACAGCACTGCTTGGCGAGCAAGGAACTGCACACCAGTGTGCTGTGCGAGCAGCACGGATGATAGATTTTCCCAAAACAAGGAACACCTTCCACATAGCACAACGGCCCGTTGAGCTTGCACCCCCACACAGCACATCTGCCAGCAAGCTGCATGAAACAATACATGCGCCCAACGCACCCCAGATGCACTTGTGACCCGTTCATGCCATTCATCTGTCTTCTACAGGCTATTGCTGCCTGCACTGGCTTCTGATGGTACGTATGTTATGCTGGAAAGCCGTTTATAACTTGATATGACTGCTTGCCCAAGCAACCCTAGCTGCACATCACCACCTGTGATACTTCATCTTTGCGGTAGCTCAACCTAGTCTTTGCCACACCACAGCTGCTGACTTGTTTCCTTATTTGTATTTGACTTGATTCAAGAAAAATGTGTTCTGAAATCAAGCCTCTGCCAGCAGTTGCTGGTGCAGAAACCGCATGTAGCAGCTGCAGGCTTGTCTCCTCAGATGTGCCTTGCACGCCAGCAGCTGAGCCAGTTAGCCCCTGCTGCTCATCCTGCTGATGCTGCTGCTGTTGCTGCTGCTGGTGGTGGTGGCGGCCTGCTACACTCACTCCACCACGGGCAGCTGCACTGCTGGCACCAGCTTGCTGCTGAGCTCCGTGCAGTGCCGATGGAACGGGCAGCGACACTGCTGCTGCTGCTGCTGTTGCTGCTGCTGCTGCTGCTGCTGCTCCTCCTGTTGCTCCGTACTGTCGCTGAGGTTGTGCATGCTTAAAGTTCCCGGAAAATGTAGGTCCTGATTTGTTGCCGAAGCTGCAGGTGAAGCTGCCGGAGCTGCTGCGCTGTGTCCTGCATGAAGCAGAAGGTCTGCCTGCTGGTGATGTTGGGCTCCCATTAGGTTTGTGGTGTGCTGCTGCAAGCTTGTTTGCCGTGCCGGAGGCACCAGCTGCTGCAGCCGTATGTCTGCGTGCTGAGGGATGCTAAGCAGGTCGTTTACTGCCAGCTGCAGGCCAGAAGCCACTATCTGTTGAACTGTCTTAGGGGCGGATCCGTCTGAACCAGTGCTGCTGGCGGAGCTCATGTGCACGCCAACGAGCTGATGAAGTTGAAACGGTCTAAATTGAATGAGATAAATGTCTTTGACACAGTCTTATATAGCGCCGCTTGCCACGGACTTCGGCACTGCTGCCGCGAACCAGCAATTACGTGTTCAGTGAGCACGAACCGAGCACAGTGCTGCTGCAATCAAGCAGCCATCAATAGATGAAATAAACTACCACGTATACAGTATGCGAGCTGACTCTCAGATACCTGAGCCACATCCGTGGCGCGCAAGAAGGGCGGGCGGTAGATACTTTTGCACCGCCCAAAGCTAATCCTATGTGTGAGCAAATGATACGGCTGAATCCACGGTTGCTGATTTTTTTATTACTTATCGTGTCGAGGTGTGCTACAGTCGGTTGCCTTTTGGGCAGACATACGTACTGAGCAACCTTCACATGCACTTGAAGTCATACTCTGCAGGTGCGCTCAGTGCACGGTGCATTCTAATAGGAACGCAAGCACGCCGAGACACCCGACCACTCCTGCAAGGCTGTCTGTTGTAGCGGTGGGGCCGTGCATCATTAAGTGCATTACGAATCACAGCAGCGGCGTTCCTTTCTTTGCGCCTCTGCCGATCAGGAGACACCCAACCACTCCTGCAAGGCTGTCTGTTGTAGCGGTGGGGCCGTGCATCATTGAGTGCATTACGAATCACAGCAGCAGCGTTCCTTTCTTTGCGCCTCTGCCGATCAGCCTGAGATCTAGCGCTGCAACGTGCCACGGTGGGGGTCGTCTTTGATGCATCTAAACTGTCATGTGGTGTCAAGCTGTGTGCCAACCACACTGGCATGTTGGCGGCGCCAAGTACTACTACAAACACGTGTTAGTAGAATAGCGACATCATGTTTCATGATGAATCATGGATCATGGCATGAACTACACCATGCCACCGTGGCTCTCATTGTCAAGCTCATGCTCAATTCAACATAGAATGCAGCAGTATTATACTGCCATGACGGCGCAGGTCAAAACTGGTCCTGATCCATCCTCAGATGCGTGCCGGCAGACCTTGACAATGCTGCAGCCTCAGTGGAGGCACAAGTCACATGCATGTAACATCAGCTATAGAGCTAGCTAGCTCTGCTGAGTCTGAGCAAGAGCTCCATTACGGTACAGCTTGTAAGGTGAAAGGAACAGCTGTCTGTCATATGTGTAATGGCCTAGACATTGGGTCGTCTCAACAAAGTTGGCCAGCAGATTTTGGCAAGAACGCAGATCAAGTGCCACCTAGAGCACAGTGTAGTCACTACATGCCATGCGGCACTGTACAGTGCGAGCACAGAGGCTCTTGTCATGACAAAAGCAAACCACCTTGACCAAAATGCAACCGCCGTAGTTTGTAAGTGCTCCAACAGGCACCTAGCAGGTGTGCCGTCCCAGCCGTTTCCCCCCCCCTCTTACTTGTTCCTATAGCCAGCTGCCTCCCTACCATTGCCACTGCCCAGCACCCTCATGCGCCCTGGTCAGCGCTTAAGCCATCTGGCTGCGGCTCTGTGAAGCACGCATGCGCTTGTTGCGGTGGCGTGCCATCTGCGCAGCCACCTGCCTCGCCAGGTCATCATCGTCAACCAGCATGCCGCTGCCTCCCTGCTGCTGCTGCCTGCCAGCCTGCTGGCGCTGGCTTCCTGCAAGCCAGCTGCTTGCAGGCACACTCGCAGGAGCCCTGCCACGTGCTGCGCCTGCACCACTCGCTTCTGTGGCAGCAGCCCCTCTGTTACCTCCAAACACCACACCATCTGAGGGTGAGTCACCGCTGCCAAACAGAGTAAAGCTGGCTGCAGCGCCAACACCTCCTGCGACAGACTGCAGCTGCTGCTGGTCCTCATCACCATCATCGTAGTCTTCTATGTTGTCCAGGCTGTCACTATCCATCTCACCAAACAGCATCAGCGCAGAACTGCTGGCAGGCCTTGCTGCTGCTGCTGCTGGCTTTGCTGTCTGAGGCCTGGCACGCTTTGCAGTAACAGGCCTAGTGGCAGCAGCAGGTGCAGCCGCAGCAGGTGGCGCTGCAACACCCTGGCCTCCTGCTGCTGCTGCTGCGCGTGCTGCAGCAGCACCAGCTCGTGTGTTGACTCTTGCTCTGGCAGCGCGCTTGGGAGCGCCACTGCTCGCTGCACGCGCTGGCGGTGCTGCTGCGGCACTCACTGCACGTCTTGCTGGCTTGCTGACAGCACCGCCAGCAGGGGCAGTCAAACTGATCCTGCTTGCCACAACGCCTCCTCCTCCTGCTGCTGCTGCTGACTGGCTGGGTGCCATTGATGCAGCACCCTGCCATGCACTGCCACCCCCTCCTCCTCCTGCTACTGCTGACACTGTGGTGCTGTTTGCACGGCGCTGGAACTGACGCGGTACCATAGGTGGCATCTGCTGCTGGTGGTGCTGCTGCTGCACAAACGACTTAGACTGGCTTGCTGCGCCACGCCCTGCAGCAGGCTTGCTGTTGCCCTTGCTAGCCATTCCTGCAAGCCTGCCGCTCGCTGCAGCAGCAACGCTGCCGCCGCTGGCAGCGCCTGCCTGCTTCTTGGCGCTGCTGTTGCTGCTGCCGCTGCGCTTGGTGAACCAGGGCGCCGGCTGCTCTGCTGGCACTGCTGCTGCTGCTACAGCAGCAGGGGCATCGCTGACTGTACCTCCTGCTGCATAGTAGGGAGGTGCAGCAGGCTCATTCCCAGCTGCTGTCTTGTCGGCGCAAGCTGCAGCATCTGGGGCAGATCGCTTCTTGCAGAAGTTGAGTTTGCTCTGCACCAGGCTGGTCGCCTGCTTGCTCTTGCCTGAGGGTGGCGCTCCACCGTCACTAGCTGCTCCTGGCACTGCCTTTGGCTTTCCTCCGCCCTTGCCACTTGCTGCTGTGCCAGCTGCGAATGCTGCTGCTGCTGTGCCCCCTGCTGCTGGTGGTGCAGAGGTCTTCACTGGTGATGGTGACGGTGCTGCAAGCTGGAGTGCTGCACGTGCTGATGTTGGTGCTGGGTAGCTGCCAAACGGTGCGTCACCAGGCTCAGGGGATGCCTCCTCTGGGTGAGCAACAGCAGCAGCTGCTGCTGGCATCTCTTGCTGTTGCTGCAGGCCGCTGGTGTGCCTGGCATAGCGTGTGCGAGAAGGACTGGCCACTGCGTCTGGCCTAACATGTGCTGTGCCACCACCACCAGCAGCAGCAGGGTGCTGCTGGTGCAGCCGGGCTCCTGCTGCTTGGCCTCCTGCAATGCTTGGGGTGGTCTGGCAGGCCATGCTGCTGAGCACCACCCGCTGCTTCTGCTGCTGCTCTGCATCACGCTGCTGCTGGCGCTGCTGCTGCTCCTGCTGCCATGACTGGAACCCATCCATGAAGCTTGCAACACTGTCTGCTAGCGCAGTCATGCGGGCCTCCAGTGCGCTGTGCTCGCGGCTGCTGCTGTCTGCGAGTGCCTGCAAGCTGTCTTGAGTGCTGGCCTGCTGCTGCAGCAGTGCTGGGATGTCGCGTGTGACGATCGTGTTCATACACGTGCAGCACTCCTGCAAGCTGTTGATGCGCTGTGCCAGGTCTGCACCAGCTGCTGCTGAGTAAGGACTAGCTGCTGCTGCTGCTGCTGAGTCATAAGCAGTATGCACTGCAGCAGGAGGCCTTGCAGGAGACGCTGCTGCTGCAGAAGCCGTACGGCGCTGCTGCTGCTGCTCATGCGGCTGGGACTGCTCTGTGCCTTGCAGGACAGCCTTCACTGCCCCATCCCTGCCCCTGCCTGCATCGCCAAGTGGCAGCAGCTGCAGCGTCCGCTGCTGCTGGCTGCCCAGCAGCGTCGCAGCAGGCTCTGTAGCTGCGCTGTCATAGTCGCCAAACCCTAGGTTCGCTGCGCCCTGTGATGCGTGACCTAGCAGGTCCAGCTGCTGAAGTGGCTGGCTGCCACTGAGCAGGCCGAGCCCCTGCTGCTGCTGCTGACTGCCACTGGTGAGGCCCAGGCCAGAGAGACCCCTCTGCTGCTGTTGTTGACCGCGGTGACTCATGCCCAGCAGCGACTGCTGCTGCTGCAGTCCTGCTGGCGCTGCTCCTCCTGTGAGCAGACCAGGTGCAGAGCCCGGCCTGTGCTGCAGCTGGCTGGTAAGGCTGCTCGCACCGCCTCCAGGCACACGCAGCAGCGGCAGCGGCTTGGGGCGCAGCAAGCTGCTGCTGCTCGTGCCTCCTGCAGCATGGTGGTGTCCTGCCGGGCCCGAGCCGAGGTGGTTGTGGTTTCCTGCAAGCCCTGATGGTGCGTGCATGCTGGAAGACATGCCCAGGATGTTTCCTGCAGGCTGCTGGGACCATTGACTGGCGGTTAGGTCCATCTGGGAGGATGAAGGGCGGTGCATGGTGAGGTCAGCGTGAGGGGTAGATCCTGGCCTAAAGACGCCAGATAGGGCTGGTTGGTTAGGGGTATGGCAGAGGCCGCTGCTCCTGGCATGGCCACTGAAGCCCTGCAGGACAGCAGGGAACAGCGAGACGCAGCATGACAGGCGTGCAGCAGCAGGGCAGCAGAAGCAGCAGGGGTGTTGAGCCGTTGTTGAGTTGGTGCTGACAGTGGCTGCCGTGGTGCGCACGTCCACTGCAGTTTTGTTGTGGACACCTGCAAACTGAAGCATGGTGTGCATGGCATGCTTCGAGGGACAACATACAACATCGCAGCTTGCGCCAAAATAGCAAAGCCAACCACCAGATACACAGTGATATGCTTGTGTAGTGCTCAGCACACAGCTTGCAGGAACATGTCAATACAGCAGCTACCACAGATATTGGCGCATCCAGCAGCCAATCTCACCTGCTGCTGGGAGAGTGGCCCCAGCTGAGACATGGAGGGCTGCGAGCCGCTGTTGTGCATGCCTGGTGCTGCTGAACGCTGTGTTAGGGCAGGCTGGCTGAGCCTGGGAGAGGCAGCTGCTCCGTTTCTCGCATCGAAGTTGCTAAACTTGTTGCTAAGCAGGTTGGTATAAGGCTGAGACTCTGTGCCGTAGAAGTGGTGAGCCATGCTGCTGCTACGGGTGTGCTGCTGGTATGTGATCGACGAGGGAGGGCCTCAGTCGTTGACTACGTAATCTGACCGCCCCGCAGCATGTTGAACGCTTCAATTTGTTGCGCTGAGCGCTGCGTTGTGCGATTGCAGAGCAAACAGATTCAAACACGGAGCCTGGTGCTTCAGGGCTTTTTGAATGGAACCTTGACTGATTGCAGTCGAGTCGTTTGCGAGGATATGAAAGAGCTTTGCCGAAATGCGAACGTGTTTGTGGGAAGACTCAGGAAGACTTGCTCTGACAACAGAATGTTACAGCCGTTACAAAAGCATTCAAAAACGTGAAACCCTAGGCATTTGCCACGGCATGTCAGGACTGTTTGAGCGTTTCGCTGTTCTAAACAGCGCTAGGATCCGAATGCAAGAAGGATCCCTAAAGTACAGGTACTTGCTGCACGTCTCGGGCTGCAGCCAGTAGGAGCAGGTGCGAGGAGGTTGCTGGCACAGTAAAAAGCCACATGGCAGTTCGACGGTCTGCATCTAGAGATCAACTGCTACGCTTTACACTTCACTGATAACGGCTTCACCTCGATCACCTGCATCAGCCAAAACAGAGGAGCTGCCAGCAGTGCAGCACTGAACATGGCAGACAGAGACTCTTTTCAACGCTTGAAACAAACGCCAACAAGTAGTCATTGGCCAATGATAAAATCAGTTGCAATACCATGGGATTACCCAAACACGCGTCAACAAGGCTGTATAGTGTATGGGTAGCACATCATGGGCAGGCTGCATAAACTGGAGGTGGCAGCCGTGACCATGCCTATCATGATAGTGGTTGGCCAGTGCAGACAGTATCTGGCTGAATGGTAAACGCAGCACGTCCTGCCCAAGCCCGGCAACTCTCGACACAGACACCACATGTTGACGCCGCAGCTGCACGTACATAGCAGTAGTAGTTCAGTACAGCCACGCCAACCAATACAACTACTGTGTATCTACTCAAGGACTCTCTGGGGCCAGTGCCCCAAACACAAGGGCTTGCGAAATCCAGGCAGCATATGCAGGCACAGGCCCCTATGGTACAACATACTCAACGGCATCATAAACAGTACCCTCTTCTTCCATCCAAGCTAGGAATTATGCTACAGCGCAGGCCTCACAACATGCTGCAGTGTCTTGCATCAATCTGTCGGCCACGCTTTTGTGGCAGACAATCCATCCAGCATGCTGAAGAAACAGCTGCTTTGCTGCCATATGCTAACCAGCTGGCCAGCCTGGGGCTGTGACCTTCCACAGAGTCTGTGCTGAAGCAGTGACAGCTTTCCTACCATATGATGTAACCCAAGCAAAACTTCCCTCTCCTGTCAAATCAGGTTGTGGTGCAACTGTAGGATGCCAACCACACAAAGCAAGCAAGAACATACACATGAAGCAATACATAGTATGAGATACTACCAGCTGTCACTATCATCGTGCTTGGGCTGCCAGCAGAGGCAGCCAAACTGCGAAAACCTCGACCCCTGCTAGTCGTCAGCAAGTTTGTAGCAGTGGACAGATCCATGTCGCGGTGCATGTACACAGGCCCAATCAAACACAAGCGCATGCATGTGCAGATGCGACATGCTTCATAATGTACAGCAGCTGAAGGCCATGCATGTCGACGGCGCCATATGTACAGCAGAGTAGCCACTGACACATGGCAGGCAGCTGGTTGAAGCCACATCACAACAGCAGTACACATAGTGAACCCAGGACGCACACTCATCTGCAGATCAAACGCAACTGCCTGCAACCAACAGCTACATGTCTAGCCGCTGCAGCCGTAACACAAGCAGCTGACAGCTGGTGCAGGCAGGCTGCTGCTTCACATTGCATGCTGCTTGGTATGCTCTCGAGCTGCCTTGTTGTAGCCTTCTCTGTCCGTCTCGTACTGCCTTGCTAGCTCTGGTTTGAGTGAATGGTCTGCAGGCGATCAGCGCAGCGCGAGGCACAACAGGCAGCAACGGATTGTCAGGCATGAGCGCACATGAGCGCGCGGACATGATTGTTCTCACATAAGGTACCACCACACGCAGCGATTGCATCCTCAGCTAAGGGGAATTTTGCGATGTACGCTGGTGGCAGCTGCTGATGCCGCGTCGCACCTGTTGCTGGCTCTGACATGAGCACCATGATAGAGATGAGCACGCTGGTGACAGACAGCGCCGGGCTCCAGCCGTTGTCCCAGGAGCAGGACTTGAACAGTATGCTCAGGCAGATGCCTCCCTCGTCACTGACGTTGGGGTGGTAGATGGGCGTGGTGAACTTCACCTTTGGAGGGTCAAACGGGTACGACTCACTGCAGGCACAAGACAGGGAGCGAGAACAACTCAGATGTATAACGCATTGTATAGTACATGCTGGCAGGTGTGTGTTGCTGGCGTGTGGGCACGTACATGCGCATCATCATCATCAGCACCCACCTGAGCAGCTTGCATGCACGCCAAGTGAAATGCAGCAAGCTGGCTGTCGCGCTTTTGTAATGCAGTACAGCGGCTAGCTGCTGCTGCTAGGGTGCAAGGCTGACCTGAACTGTATTGACAGGAAGAAGAGTCCGCCTTCATATGGAGTGCCGACCTGAAGCAGCACCCAAACAGCAAACAAGCCTTTGCAGCGAGCACAGGTATGGTTCCAGTGCAAGTGCAAGCAGTAAATGCAATACATGCCATGGCTGAAAGCTTTCAACATGCATACTCAGTGCTTGCTGATACACAGCGACACCGTGCATCCAGCAACACGTAAACCAGGGAGATTAGGGTAGGCATGCAGCTGCAGCCGTCCGACTCACCGGTCCCTGGATGACTGCACTCCAGTCAAACCAGTCATCATCTGCAGCAGAGCACATGCAATTGCGTCACAGCACACCAACTTGAGCATGGGGTTCTAACCCGTGAGAATGTTATGCTGAATGCGTGTGCTGGACACTGGTGGCCTGCACGCATGCGCATGCATGCATGCACACAAGTGCATGCTTGCAGGTTTACATCTAGGGGCACTTGACAACCACGGCAATGGTTGATGCATTGTATCTTCTGATCTTGAAGGATGCTGAAGCCGCGCAACGCTTGCAAAACCAACAAGAGTGCCAATGCGCAATAATGAGCATGGCAACCTGGGCAGCATGTTATGTCATTTGACTGCACAGCATGTGCTGCTGCTGTTGCTCGCACCTATAGGGCCTGCATTGATACCGGGAGGAGGATCCTGCAAATTGGCCATTGCACAATGTCGCACAGTCAGGGCATGGATGCAGCTGTTGTCCTGCAAGGCTTGATACCAGTGTGAACACGCAATGCAGGCATTGCTGTTGGCTGGTGCTGGTGAAGAGGACTGCACAGCTGATGCCATCATCAGACAGAACTATCTATGTGGCAGCCCACCTGCAGCAGTTCTCCAAACTGGGCCTGGATAGCCCTGCGGGAGGAGACACACGCACAGGAGTGGGTCAGACCACATCAAACTGCAGTACTGCGGACCATGGAGGATGCTGAAGCAGCGGCGGCAACAGCAGGATGGGTGGAACAGATGCTTACTTTACAGCTGCTGTTGTGGACATTCACACCCTGTGCTGTGCCTGCTGGCTGACAGCAGAGGCACCACAGTACGTTCTATAGATTCCTGCTACTGTCCTGCTGCAACCTATCATATACGTTCATCAGAAAGTAAACAATCGTTCACCGCGTTTGATTTTTTCCAGGATGTAACCAGGACGGCTTGCACTACAGACGTGGGATACGCACACGGAACCCTCAGGGACTTGGTGGTCAGCTGCACGCACGTGTTAGGGAGTAATCGCACCAACGTTTGCATAAATCGGATAGCTGAGAAGTGGTGCAAAGCCTCTGAGGTGTCAGGCAGTTGAACAGTCGCTGGGCCTAACACACCATGTGACATGTGCCCTAGGCCTAGGAGAACCGCTTCTGAAGGTTTTGTCCTGCCCTGCACGACGTTTCACAGTTTTCGCTGCTGTTGAGTCGGTCTACTAGGATATGAAGCTGTTGATGAGCTGACCTCATGTCATCCTTTGATGTGGGCGATTTTGTAGCTCAGTGGGACAGTGCTGCAACGGTGCCTGTGCAAGTGAGCAAGCCCAGGCAGGTCCACTGCTGGACCAAAACATCCAAGGATGAGGGGGGAGATATATGCTTTGGAGACACATCAGGCAAGCACGCTGAGCAAAGCAGCATGCACTGTAGGATCTGTCTTGCAGGCCCAGACGAGCCAATTGCAACTGCAAAAGCAGAGGAGCACGTGCTGCTGCTGTGTTGAGACACGTGCACTTCTCTGTGCAAATGATTGCTCACTTGCCATACTGTCAGATCACGACTGAGCATATCAGGATGAAAAAGCAGCGCAACTGCCGGTACCTGCTCTGCAGTGCTATTCTGCTGCTATAATAATAATCAATCCTTGTAAGCCATACCTTTCGGCATCGGCAACCGCGCCTCATCCACTGGGGAGGCGGAAAGCAGACTGATTATTCTCTCTATTTTCGGTGTAAGGTAGACCACCCAGACCCTTACACCCCTTACTAGGCAGCATGTGGGAATCACCCCATACGGTGGACTGCATACCTAGCAGGGCCGGTGTGTATATAGCCAGCAATCGACGGAGTCCTGCGGAGAGTCGCGAGGACATTAGCAGCATCCTTCCTTCGGCTTTCGCCGACTGTATCCCTGAGTCCAGGGATTGTGCTGCTATCTGTGCTGACGCGATGCTCTGCTCCTGCTGTCTGTTCTTGCAGGTCTGCTGCCTTACAGCCCACCTAGCCTACCTGCAGACCTAAACGCAGGCTTTGAAACATCATACACAAAGAAGGATGAGTCAGCATCATCCCCAGTAGACACCATCATCCAGGCAGGCACAGCAGCAGCAGTAGACTGGTCCGAGGTTGGACTGTGCACGTATCGCAACAACCTCAACAAGATACTGCTGACGCCCCTAGCACTAGACAAAGAATGGGCAGTGGATGTCTGCTTCTGGGGTGGTACGCTGTTCTTTGATATCAACAAGGCGGGTAGGCAGGAATACGACAACCAGGAGAAGATGACGTACTACGGTAAGATAACGATCTGACCCATTTCGAACTGGCATGGGCTCCTGCTGTTTACTGCAGTTAAAAAGCGCATCCAGTTCTGGTGATGCGTTTAACGTGCATCCAGTCTTGCCGGCATGTCAACACTTTCGCTGCAGCAGAATGACGTACTATGCTGAGGCCTGGCACTTGACTCAAGCACGTCATTGTTGTTAGCAACACTCAGTGCAGAAACCCCTTGCAACAACATCAGCCACTCTATGGCGGCTGCATCATTAGGCAGCATAATGACAAATCACACCACCAAAAACGTGCCTTTTCAGTAGCACTGCAACTCATGTTGCTTGTCAAAAAAGAGCTTCTACTTTTACTTCGCTTGACCGTGCTGGCCTGCTGCTCGTGCTTTGTTGCTGCTTGTTCAGGCTACAAGTTTGAGGCGCTGTGCACAGGTGGGTGGCAGCACCACGCATGATCAGCAGCTGTTGTATAATCAACGCTAGCAGCTGCTGCAGCAGTTGCCTGCACAGCAAGACACTGCCAACCTTCTCTCTATTACGTAGCTGCAGCCTGCTTTCCAGCTATACCATAGCTTGCAAGATCATCAGTGTCACCTCTTCCTGTGCTCCCACCCCAGCATGATGAACGCACTCAAACATCATTCAAAGTTAACCCGTTGCATGGTGTATCTCTTGCAGTCACATGTACTCTGTTAACCCCCGCTGCAGGCCAGCACCATGTGGACAGCAGCAGTGAGTTTGCAGTGCTTGTGCAGTACAAGCTGGGCAACCATTCGGTGCTCATGGCTGCGGAGGTTGACTGCGCCAAACAAGAGGGGGACGGGCCCATCGGCGGCCAGCCATATGTGGAGTTGAAAACGTACAAGTGGGTGCTGTCGCGTTTGCTGATGCATACTTTGCTCTTTTCTGCTAGGTTGTTGTATACATCCAGGCAGGTGGCTCATCTGCAACATGCCCGGCCAAGGGAGCAGCAGGCATGGAGCATATGCAACATCTTACGGATATGTGTAAGCGTACGCTTGCCAACATTTTCAACATATGACAACTATAGCAGCCGCTACACATGCAGCTGCTCATCTGCGCCAGACAATGCGTACCAACCTACAATGTTAAAGGTCTCACAAGCTAAACATGTAATGCTTAGTACAACCCTGCTAGCCCATGCTGTGCGTCCTGCAGGGTTCCAGCTCATGGCAAGGCAGTTGGCGTGCTGTACAGGCACAAGCACCCCGCGTGGTGGCTGCAGTCATTCCTGGCAGGTGTGGCAACGATGGTGCTGGGAGGGCGCAACCATGTGGGCCAGCTGCAAAAGGTGATTGTCAAGAGTTTATTGGTATATGATATGAGGGATGCGTGCATCTATGAGTGGGCAATGTAGGGATCGACAACCCAATCACTTCAAAGACCAGACAGTTGTGCTCACACTGAGTGGGGGAACACTCTGCAGTTGCATGCGCCCCCCATTCTCTTGCAACGAAGCAGCTGCATCATCCGTGCTCTAATAAATAATCAATCCTTGTAAGCCATACCTTTCGGCATCGGCAACCGCGCCTCACCCACTGGGGAGGCGGAAAGCAGACTGATTATTCTCTCTATTTTCGGTGTAAGGTAGACCACCCAGACCCTTACACCCCTTACTAGGCAGCATGTGGGAATCACCCCATACGGTGGACTGCATACCTAGCAGGGCCGTGCTCTGTGGGATTCGCGTTGCAATGATGTGCAGGTGCACGAGGTGCCAGTGCAGCTGCTGCCTGGCCTGTCAGCAAACGCAGGCCAGCCGTGGGACCCCAACCTGATGCTTACTTTCGGAGATAGTGTGGTGTCCTGGATCCTTGCTGGCGCACAGCAGCAGCCGGGGCAGCAGGTGCTTGTCAGCTATGATCCCAGCAGCAAGCAGATTCACATGGACCCAGCGGAAGACGGCAGCATGCCGCAGCGGTTGGCGCAGCTGCTGCCGCAGGGTGGGTGAGGAGTAGTGTGAGCTGTTTGTGCTGGTCTTGTGCTCAATGTCTGCTGCAGGCACAGCAGCAGTAGTGCAGCAGGCATGGCCATATGTAGAGACAGCAGCAGTGCAGCAGGGCGCTGTATCTGGAGCCCAGTAGAAGGTGGTAGCTTGCCACAGCGGTTGCCGCAGGGAGGATGAGGAGAGTTGTGCAACGTCTTGTGTGACGTTTGCTGCACGCACGGCGGCTGTTGCATCAGGCATTGGCAAGTGCGGAGGTGTATGCACCGCATGCTTGCCTGCGCAGCAGACACGCTTGCCTGCACATGGTTGGCGACCGCAGACGAGCATCAGGGAGCTCCGAAGTGGCCAGTGGCACTATGAACGTTATGCATGAGTAGCTGGAGACTGTCAGGGCGACGGCCTGTGACAGCCAAATGTGATTGGCAGGCGGCACTGCACGGTGCACTGCAGATGACATGATGATGATGATGCTATGGCTTAATGGGTAACATGATGATGATGATGATGCAGATGACATGTCTACAGGCTGATACTAGTGTTTGCCTGGTGCACTGCGCAGTGCATGCACCGTGTGCAGTACTGCACATTGCGTGTAACAGCAGTGGTGGTATATAAGCTAGTTACCCATGTCCAAAAAAGTGGTATCAAGCAGAAGAGATCCGTCACGGATCTCTTCAAATGAGGCTCAGTTCATATCCTTCCTTTAAATTGAATGGCTGGAGCTGGCCAATTGGCCTTGCAAGCCCATATATCATGGAGCGCGATCACCCAGCCTCCTTCTGAACTCTTGAAGACCATCGTTGCCAAGAATGTATCATATCACAATGTGCAGAGCACAGCACGACATAGCCCTTGCCGCCCAGGAATGTAGTGAATGTGCGTTCAGCAGCAGCAGCATTCTGCATTGCACACCTTCCGAAGGTTGGAACCATGGTATCTTAGAACACCAGGCAAAAGGCAGCCCCCTTGTGCCCCCCTGCCTGCCGCCAAAAATCATTATTGGCGCGGCGTCTGCAAACATCTGAAAGTCTTAGCAGACTGCCAACTGCCGTATGTACATATTGTATGAGAGTCTCACAACTGACAATGGACGCTCCCCAGCAGCTTGTGACCAGCACCCACTGTTAGCCACAGTCACCTCAACTGCAGCAGCTCGCACAACCTGCACTAAGTGCGGCTACACAACACATGTACATGTTCACAACTCCCACACACACACCAAAGCTCTCCGTCATCGCCTCACTCCACTGCTGCTGCTGTTGGCAGACGCCTCTGCAGCCAGCCGTGCCGCAGCATCTGCTGCCTGCTGCATCCAGCTTGCAGCGACGTTGATGCGCTGCTCGTTCGTCGGCTGCCGGTACAGGTACGCAGCACGCCGCAGCAGCTGCGCCAACGGGCCTTCCAGCGTCACCCCATCCCCGGAACCTACTGCGGCTGATGACTGCTGCTGCCCTGAGCCGAGTTTGAGGCCTGCTAACGACAGCAGCGGCCCCAGCGGGCTAGCTGTGATGCTAGCGGTGAGCTCTGAGGGCAACTGGAAGGGCAAAGCTACTGCTGCATTTGTGGCACCCAGCGACATCATATCGCCGAGGTGCTGGTACCTGCAAGGGTGATGATGCGACCAGAGTACAAAGGAAGGCTTTGACAGTGATAGTGGGCCCAGCAGGCACGAAGATTGGGAATGGAGTCTGCCAGTGTCCCTGGCTGCTGGTGCAACATGCTGTGCATCATGCAACAAGCGACACAAGACAGCGGCAGTGCGCGATATGTTCACCACAGGTACGCCCCCCCCACACACAGCATTTCATGTATTCCATCTGCATGTCTGGCTGCCTGTGAGGAGCCCAATGACAAGCTGTGATTCTGTTTTACATACCTAAAGGGCAGCAGCGGCCTGCCATTGATAGCTGACCAGATGTTCCAAGCGGCGTAGTCAGCCTGCTGGAACGCCACTTGCGCTGTCGCAGGGTACACTGCACCCTGGCCACCCCCGGCGCTGGCGCTGCTGCCGTCGTCAACATTCTGCCCCTTTGACACATCACCCAGCGCAAACACACGCGAGTGCTGCAGCACACGCAGGGTTGCGTCGGTCTGCAGCTGGCCCCTCGTGTCTACTGGAAAAGGCTGCAGGGACTGCGAAGCAGGCTTGCTGCCAGCTGTCCACAACACGAGGTCTGCTGGAAGCACAGTGCTGCTGCCGTACGGCCCAGACGGCTCCAGCTGCACTGTGTAAGCTGCAGCAGCAGGGCTGACAGGGCTGACTGGCTGCTGAGGAATACCGTAAGCGCTGCTGCTGCTGCTGGCTGGCGAGATGCCGCTGTCTTGATCAGCAACAAGAGACTCAGCAACAGCCGCAGGCTCTGCTGCTACTGCTGCTGCTGCCGCCTCTGCTGCTGACTCAACAGCTGTCACCTTCCAGCCTGTCATGATGTCCACACCCAGCGCCTGCAGCGCCTGCAGGCATGAACCACAACACAGAACAACCTGGATACAAGGGGTACCATCAGCCATGGTCATCAAGAGCATACACAGCCAGGGCCGGCCGTGTGACTGATATGTGTTGTGGTGCTGTGCCGGCTGCCTTATCATGCATTGGCTGACACGCCAGACCAAAGATCACTGCTGCTGCTGCTGCTGCATGCTGCATTCGGTCAAGGCCACAATCTGTCCATCCACATGCGCACTCCCAATTGCAATGTTCCCCAACCACCAACAGCTGCACACAACTGTTGCTGCTGCTCCTGCTCCTGCTGCTGCTGCATGCAGCTGCTGTTGCTCCTGCTGCCGATGCACACCGCACCTGATCAGTGGGCACCGACACAACGCCACACACAGCCACAGCCTCACCTGCACCGCTGCCTCGCGCTGCCCTGCTGGCGCAGCCTCCAGTATGTCAGCGCCAGGTGTCAGCAGCGCGACACGTGCCTTGCCCTTGAGCCGCTCACCCACGACAGCAGCAAGCTCCACGCCAGCATACCCTGCGCCCACAACTGCCACAGCCGCTGGCGGCTGCCCTGTTGCTGCTCGCGCCTCATACGCTGCCAGCTGCTGCGCAACGTATTCAGCATCTTCTAGTGACACGAACGGACGTGCGTGTTCACGGACGCCAGGAACACCGCGTGGGTCCGCAGCCGCTCCAAGCGATACGACAAGCCAGTCGTATTCGATAGTGCCGCCTGAGGCAAGCCGCACGCTGCCGCCTGTCGCGCTGCCACCGCCGTTCAGCAGCTGCTCCGGCTGCACCTCGAGCACCTTGTCCTGCAGCAGCACAGGTACAGGGATATCTGTTGGTGAAGAGGAGTTGCAAAATGTCGTTGCGGCATCAGGCTCTTCAGATTGCTGGACCGCATGTCAGATGATCACACACATGATGCTAGGCTGCAACCCTGCGCTGCATACATGCAGTTGCGGCACCTGCCAGCCAGCCTACAACCATGCAGCGACTGTTGTTGTACAGCTCGTCCCGATGGTGGCTGTCGCACCTGTACAAACTGGATGGGGTAGGGGGCCAGCAGCTGTGCAAACGTTGGGGCCACCTCCCAAGCCTGTGCAGTGCCGTTGATCAGCTCATACAGCAGCGGCTTGAAGATGAAGCGCTCACCCTGGTCGATCAGCGTCACCTGCAGGAACAGAGAGAAGCACAACGAAACAACCGCATACTGCCGTACTTCAGTCAGCAGGTGAGCTGTGAGCGCACAGCATGCGGTTTCTGCAGCAGCTACGAACCAGGTTGTCAAACATGACGCATGCCCTGAGCTTGCTGGCAATGATTATGCCTGGTGAGAGGATATCAATCAATTAGCTGATATGGCTTAGACTGTTGACGCCCTGATGGTGATGATACTCTGCGCTTGCTGCACTTGCCTTTGGTTTCTTGCCGCGGGGCCACATCAACAGCTCCAGCTTTATCGCTGTGTACAGACCACCAAAGCCGCCCCCAAGGATGCACACGCGCGGCCTGCCGTCACTGCTGTCCACAATGGTGCTGCTGCTGACAGGACCTGTATGCACTGCTGCTGCACCTGCACACAAAAGCGACAGGCTGAGGATAACGTCATCCACATGGCTGTGTGAACATGTCGACATGTTCACAGCACTTTCACGTAGCCGTGGTGTGCACGGCAGCGCTGCATGTGCACACAGATGCCACCTAGAAGCATGCAAGAGAGGCATTCAACACATGCTGTGGCGGCATACTTGTTGTACCTGTCGCAGTGCCGTTGCCAACTGATGCTGAGCTGTGAACAGCCATGCGCCTGTGCAACCTGCAGCCTGCACCCGGTGCGGCACGATGCACAGCGGCAACAGCAAACTGCACAGTAAGGCGCATGCATGTGCTGAAACAGGCATGACGAGTTTCACAAGCGAGCCACACCTGCAGTAATCCTCCTTGCAGCACGCTGTAGTGTTGCACTAGCAGCACCACACACTGCTGGCGCCCTGCTGTGGCTGGCAGCAGCTGCACTAAAAGCTCGCACACCCATGGAAGTGCAGCTCATTGCCATTTGCTTGTGGCTAGCGGGTACAAGCAGATAATGCTTCTGCCGTGGAATCAATTGCACATCAAGCCCTGCGAGCTGGGTCACTGTACTGCTACAGGCACGGGCAGAACATGGGAGAACTCCTGACGCATGCTCGAAAATGGGGATGACAACTTCGGCGGATACATTATAGCCAGAGCCGATCGTGGTCTGAGCATAACAGAAGAAGCATCTGATGCGTGCTCATAGCTGCTGAGCCAGGACCCTTTACTTCTCCCGAGCACCTGACGTGCAGAATTCCTAAATTATGTTTGAAAACGTAATCTTTAATAAAGTCTTGGTGGTATGCTACAAGTTACGGTCCTGAGACGAACGCGGTCGATCTGTAATGTTCAGCCCTCATGCGTATCGCCCCTTATGCCATATCAAAGGTTGTAGTGGCAGTGATCGGGATCGCCCAGAGGAGGATGGGCTCCTGGATTGTTGCTGACACTAGACAGCTAGTATGCGCCTGCGCAGCAGACCACCCCGGAAGCGTTCTCGGCACAGATGGAAAGCCACAGGCAGGAGTGACACTGTTATAGCAGTCATGATGAGCGCTCGGCTGTACATCCTGCTGGTGCTGGCAGTGAGTATTCTGCTGGCCTGCTGCTGCTCTGTGATATTAACATCAGACTGTTTACTACTCTACCCACTTTGGTGGTGTGCCACACACCTAGTTCTGCTCCATATTGTGACGGCCGCTGGTTGGTGGGCCAATTGCACAGGTTCAAGAACTAGGCGTCAGGCCCTGCTGTGTGCATGTGTCCGTGCGGCGCGCTCTGTTGCAGTGTGCGGCTTTTGTGCAGCAAATAGAACATGCTTAATTATTGACGCCTGTGGCTTGGGGTGTTGAAGTTGTTTGCTGCAGGGGTGCCTTATGAGATGCAGTCATGGTGGTGCTGAACGGTGTGCTGTCTGCTTTGAATGTGCGTGCAGCTTCATGCCCAGCTGCCAGTGGGGACTGTCACCACCACACTTGCAGAAGCAGCAGAGGGCGTTTTCTTCGATGCGTTCACAAACGAATCAGTCACAGAGATATTGGTGACCCCACAGAACTTTGTGCTCTCCAGGCAAGCCTGGTGAGCAGCCAAACAATGACACAACGGCAGGAATAGCAGCAGGAGGAGGGGTGGCAACTGCAACAGGAACAGCAGCCATGGCATAAGGCAGCAGTAGCGGCGGCCGTTTCTTGAAAACTTGGCGGCTGCAGCAGTCAACAGCAGCAGCAGCAGCAGCAGCAGCAATGGTAGGAGCAGCAGTAGCAGCAGCGCGGTTGAGGTATCATGCGCTGGTCTGCAATAAAAAGCCAGCTGTAATCAGCAGCAGTGGCAGCAGCAACTTTTGCACCAAGCCTCCTCCAGCCGTCCTCAGCGCGGGGTTCAACAACACTCACATGTCTCGTGTTCAGGGCACCAGCGGCATGCGTGGGTTCATTGCAGCCATGATCCAAGTGCAGACAGCCGATGCTCATGTGCAGCTTTTGGCTGCAGCACAACAGCAACTGCTGATCCTGCTTCATGTTTATCAAATGTGCAGGTCTGTGTACAGCGTTAAGAACCCCTACCGCCTCACGCGTGACGTTGTGATAAAGTCTGCTTTTGAAACAGCAGGCCAGCTAGACTTCCAGTTCCTTTCCGGGAAGGTGCTGGTGGGGCCAGGGGTCACCGTAACACTGGAAAACCTAGTCGTGCGCAATATCAGGTGGGCAGCAGCAACAGCAGCAGTAGCGACAGCAGCAGTAGCAGCGGCGGTTCCCACTTGGCTCAGAGCGTATGCTGGCACTGGCAGTTGCTTGTTATGCGCTTCGGCAGTGCCGTGTCTGCTGCAAGCGAATAGTTGCAGTGAGGGCGTCAGCCGCTGCCGTAGCAGCAGCAGCAGCAGCAGCATTCGCGCGACGACAGCGTGTGAAGCATTATGGCTGTGGCCGAAGCTCAAGGCGTGGATGAGCTTTCAGCCCTTACTTGTTTGGCGATTGGCATAGCAGCGTACGGCCGTTTCTCTGGGGCGTGGGCTGATGCGCCTGTTCTGCGCTGTGCTGTGCCGTGTTGTGCTTTGCAGGAAGCTTGCGGGCTTCACGCTGGACTTTTTTGGTGAGTCAGCAGGACAGCAGCAGCAGCGGCAGCAGCAGCGGCGGGAGCAGCAGCGGCAGCAGCAGCAGCGGTTGGGCTGTGGATCGCTCTTGCACCAGGTCAACTCCTGTCTTGGTTAGAGCTGTGCCGCCACACTGTCATCTGCTGTGTTGGTGCTGTGTCTGCTGCACTCAGCGCCCTGGGCATGTTTGCAATGCGTTTAGTCACAAGCTGGTGTGCTTGGTCGAAAGGAAGAGGCTGACGGTCCTGTGCGTTCCTGCCTTCCCTGCTCCTGCATATGTGGTGTTTGGTGCTGTGGCTGGTGTGCGTCGCGCTCTGTTTGTGCACGACAGTGGTGAGTTGACCGGTCGTGGCCCTGCAGTCAAAGCCGCATCATGCCGGTTTGACCTTTGCAGCTTTTCCTGCAAGCAGCACATGACCTGCGGGTTGATTCGCATGCTTGACAAGCTATGGCAGTATGCTGCAGTGGATAGCTTGCTTTGCTTGCTGGTGAAGAGGTGCATCCCACCGTTAACGCTTGCTGGCGTGTGTGCAGCCAGGCGCATCGTTGCACAGCGCCTTGCAGCTGCTCTTGCCTGGCGCTGATATGCGCTGTCTTGCTGGCGGTTGCGCTTGCAGGGCGACACCAACTCTACTGTTGTGATGCGCAACGTCGTGCGTGCGAAGCTGGTGTGCAATCCCGTCAATCAGGCGTACACCTTTGCCAAGTCGTTTGGGAGTCTGCCTGGGTTCCCGCCGAACAACGTATCTAAACTGAACGGCGTCTGCATCTTTGCACCAAACTGGACGGACCAGGTGGGCAGTGCTTTGCTGAAGGGCTGTCTCAATCCTCCTGCAAACAACAACAGCCAAAGATAGCTGGGCATCTTGCTGGACATCTCTCCTAGCCTGCTGACACAGTGACGTGGTTGCACGTGTTGCAAGCTGCTGATTGCATGCTGCTGCTGCTGCCCGCGACACACTGTGCAGCCCATCGTGCAGACCCCTACCGTCGCATGGCTCTGCCTAAACCTCTGCCCCACTGCCTGCTGTGCTGCTCCTGCCTGTTGGTGCCCGCTGCGTTCCTGCAATGTTTGACTCAGCAGGTGTGCTATGCTGAAAGTATACTCTTCACAGACATGGCCTTCCTGGTTCGCAACACAGATCCCGATGCAGGATTCAGCTCCCCTGGCTACATTTTATACATGAACAACACAACGCAGGTGTGTGACAACTACATCACAGAGGACTGTTACTCCACACTGGGCCAGGACGCGTGCATAGCGGAGCTTCTGAACAACCTTCTGAACGGCACGCAAGCAGGCTTCGAATGGACGCCAGGCGCGATTGCTGGCGTTGCTGCTGCAGGTGTGTGCTCGAAACCCAGCAGCTCTCTGGTGTGCCAGCTTGCACCAACTTGCAGGGTTGTATAGTCAGCAACCACACCTGCTCGGCTATTGCTGTGTGCGCTCCTGTGGGGGCTTCTGCTGCTCGTCTTGGCTTGCCCTATTGTGCAGGCATTGTTGCTGGAGTTTGGTGCTTTTGCAGCAGCATTCAATGTCAACATTTGATGGCGTTCACCAATTCAACTGCTTTGTGCAGGGGCGCTAGCACTTTCGCAGCATTGCAGTTGCGCGTTGCTGCTCTGACACTCTGCACTCTGTACTGCTCTGCTGCCTGCAGCTGGCGTTGTGGTGGTTGGTTTTGTGCTGTGCTGCGTGTTTCGCAAGCGCATCCTGCTGTGCCTGGTCAAGATGGGCCGCAAGTCTTTGCAGGAGCTCGAGTCCAACAGCAGCCCGTGAGTGTATGCAAGTTCGACTTTGAATTATGTTACATCTCTTGCACGCGGAAGTCGGCACAAGTGTATGCCGCACCGCAGCATGCTGATGGTAGCAGGAGAAGAGTCAGCTTTGTTGTCGAGGGTCATGGTGCATGTGACGCAACGTTTCCAGACAGGCATGTGCTGACTCCCCGCCATAGACAAGCCAACCCTAAACCCTAAAACCTAAACCCTAAACCGTGTCTGCATGATGCACGTACACATGCGACACGGATGTGCTCAACTTGCTGGTCTTTGTGCACACACGACACTTGATGAACACACATTGTCCTGCGCAGTGGTTACATCATGTGGTACGCATTTTTGCTGCGCAGTCACATATACCACGGTCCGCGGATGCGTTGTGCTACCCTGCTGCAGAAGGGTCTATTGCATAGAGCTTTGTGATGCGCGCCTTCCTGCAAACTTTAGCATTTACGCGACTCCTTCATACTGCTGCAGGACCATTGATGGGGAGGGCACAACAAGTTTGCTGCTGACATCAAGCGATCAGGACAAGAAGCGCTCAGTTGCACAGACTGTGCGGCTAGGTAGGAACATGGAGGAGCTAGGTAGCTGCTGTGCTTGTGCTCAGCAAGTTGCTCTGCTCGGTGATAGGCAAATCAGCAGGGAGCTGCTTGCAAGGCAGGACACAAGGCAGCAAATCTCGTGCAGCACTGCAGCAACCTCTTGGCGTGCTAAATGTTGTTCATCAGCTGGTGGTTGCATGTCGTTGCTTTGCAGATAACAGATCACGTGCGCACGAGATTGTGGGATTGCTTAGTGCTGGCCATACTGTTCTGGTCGAAGTGTACAGCTGTACTGCTGCTGATTCATGATCATATGTATGCTGTTGCAGGTGTGCTGCTGGGCTCAGGCTCGTTTGGAAGGGTCTACAGGTGGGTTCAACCACTGCCTGCTGCGGCATCAACTGCATCATCTGCTTTGCATGGAGTTGCTGCCTGGAGCATGATTGCCCAACTGTGTGCATGGCTTGCGTCATGCAGTCCTGCAAGCAGATACCATCAGCCCTTGCAGGTGTGCTGCGCGCAGGATGCCCTTCTTTCACCAGCTGTCGCCAGCTGCCGCTTCTACCCTTGTTGTTGCTGCTGCTGCTGCTGACGCTGCCTCAGCAGTGGTAGTGTTGGTTGTGGCAACCCTCTTGGGCGCAGCTCGTGCTGCGTGTGTCATAGCGCCTAACGCTTGGCTCGTTCTTCAGCACACAGCATCACATGTTGTGCACTTTACTGCATGTGCAACAGGGGCCGATGGCACGGCACAGACGTTGCTGTGAAGATCATCTCCTGCACGCCTGATGAGCTGCCCAAGGTGCTCAAGGAGGCTGAGGTCATGATGCAGGTGGGGGGATATGGAGAGGTTTTGGTGGAAGATCAATCAGGACTAAGCTTTGGTCATGTTGCGGGCGGGGCACATAACTGGATGCACTTTGATTGATGGGATATGACAGATATGACGGGATATGGAGAAGTGTGGTAGGGTGGAAGGTTGATTAAGCCCATGCTGAGGTCATGATGCAGGCGGGGGCCACAGCTGGGTGCATGTTGGCTTGAAAGGATTTGGAGAAGTGCTGTGATAGGGGGTAGGCAGAGGTCATGTCGTCGGAAGATTCAGGTCTGCAAAGCCTAGTTGAGATTGCCTGGTTCACATCGAGCCAGCGGGTACGCCGGTGCAAGGTTTCAGAAGCTTTTTATGGTTGCTCCTGGGCTGCTGCGTCAGTGCGTACATCAAGCTTCTGCTGGTGGGACGTTTGCAGCACAGCAGGCTCACCTGGCAGCATCGAGCCAGCGGGTCAATGTTACAGCAGCAAATGGCGTGGATCCCTACTGTCACACAAATCAGGCGGGGGCCGCCACGTGTTCATGTCCGGCACTGCTTTGTACATGGTATGTGCCGCAATGTACAAAGCTCCACACCGTACTTGCCCAACCAAGTGCCGCCTGACCGTGCTTGCTGCTCTCCAACTGCTGGACTGTTGTGTCTGGCACCTGCCTGTGCTGCTGCTGCTGCTGCAGCTGCATCACCCCAACATTGTGCGCGCCTACCAGTGCAGCGTATGGAACCCGGCTGAGCAGCAGCGAGCGCTTCAGGTGAGAGAGACAGGCCATGAGAGGCCGGCTGCTGCACTGTGCATGATCGCACTTGTTCTGCGGGTGGACCTTGGATGGACACAGGTCCGTAAGGTGACGTGTCTGTTGGCTGATGCACTCGCCGTTGCAAGTTGTTGCTTCGTGAGGCGGCTGCTGTCCATCTTTTGTCGTTTCTTGTCTCTGAATTCTCTTCAGCTGTGTGTGTCCCGGCGCTGTGCTGTGTTGCGTCCTGCAGGCTGTTAAGAAGGCAGCGGGCGCTGCCACATCATCCAAGCACGCGCCCAGCCGCCGTGCAAAGACAGGCAGCAGCAGCCAGACCACCAGCAGCAGCATGATGCCGCGCGGCAGCAGCGCTGGCCGCGGCAGCAGCAGCGCAGCAGCAGCTGGCGGCAGGGGTGGCCGCGACACCAGCAGCGTTGTGGTCAACATTATGCCTGACATCGTGCTGCACCCGCACGGCAGAGGGGGCGCAGCGGACAATGCTGCTGCGGCAGGCGGCAGGCGCGGTGCTGCTGCTCGGCAAGCTGCTGCAGCATCCGTTGCCGGCAGCGGTACAGTCAGCAGCAGCCAAGACGGCACATCGGGGACAATGAGCGGTCCTACGTCGGGCTCTGGTGCTGCCGTCCACTCGCAGCCGCATTCATCATCGGCTAGCGGAGCATCTGCAACTGCCGCAGCTACAGCAGCAGCTGCAGCAGCAGGCGCGGGCATGGTGGGCAGCTCTTCTGCGTCTGGTGGCAGCAGCTCCGCATCCTCAGCAGCGCGGCGGCTGCTGTCCAAGGTGCTCAACCCTGTTGCGCAGCACCAGCAGCAGCAGCAGGAGGCGTGGGCGCAGCAGCAGCAACAGCAGCAGCTGCAGGGGCCGCAGGCACCCTCAACACGCAGCTGGAGCCAAGAGGGGTACATCTACCCACATGGCCGCTTTGCAGGAACCCCGCTGTCGAGCGCTGCACCCACTGCGAGTGCGGCCGGCAGCAGCGGCGGCACACTGTCAGCAAGATACTACTACTTCCTGCGCCCTATGCTGCCGACATCTGGCGATCCTGGTGCGGCCAGTAGCAGCAGTGTTGCAGGGTACTTGGGGGCCACCAGTGGCAGCACTGGTCAGCAGCTGGCGCCTGTGCTGTCAAGCTACGGGCCGCATAGCGCGCCGTTGTCCGGCCCACGTGCAGTTGGTGGCTTCTTGGCTGCGGAGGTAGGTGCGTCGACAGCACCTACTGCGTACGGCAGTAGCGGCGCGCCTGTACTGCTGCCAGTGGTGCGCGGCATGCCGTACGCGCCCGGCAGCAGCGGCAGCGCTCCCATGTCGACGACGGCTGCCTCACCAACAGCCGGCCAGCAGAGCTCGCAGTCTCAGCTGGGGCAAAGCAGCACGAGCTCGGGAGGGGCACTGGCTGAGGGCTGGGACGGCAGTGGCGGCTGGTGGGGGGTCAGCTCCTGGAGGCAGCAGCGGCAGCAGATGCTGCAGCAGCAAGCTGCCGTTACAGTTACCAGCAGCAGCAGCGGCCAACAGAGTACCGGCAGCCGCAGCCAGACGCGGCCGTCAGGCGGCCAATCGCAGCAGCAACAGCAGCAACCGCAGCAGCAGGAGGGCTCGTCAGCTGAGCAGCTGTCATCAGGCGCGGTGGTGGATGCAGCAACCGGCAGGGTGTCGGAGATACAGCCGGCTGCCAGCGGCTGGTGGCGGCGCAGCAAGCGCAGCTCTGTGGGCAGTTCTGCAGGCAGCCAAACCTTGGATAGCAGTAGCAGCACGATGGCAAGTGGGGATCAGCAGGGGGTGGCGGCTGCTGCTGCTGCTGCTGCCGTCGTTGAGGGCGCCGCTGCTGCTGCAGGGCAGCCTGGTGATGAGCTGCTGCAGGGGGATGCCAGCAGCGAGGAAGGCCACAAGGAAGTGCAGGTGGGCCGGCTGGGCGAAGCTTGCAGGCACCGTCGCAGCTTGTAGTGCTGACTGGGCTTGCAGCAGCAGCACCAGCAGCAGCCTCACCAGCAGCAGTGGCATTGCCAGCAGCTGCCTGACCCAGCAGCTTGGTGCTGCTGCTGATGTGCCATGCCGAGTGTCTGCTTCATTGGGCTTGACCAGCTTCATTGGGCTTGACCTGCTTCATTGGGCTTGGCCAGCTTCATTGGGCTTGACCTGCTTCATTGGGCTTGACCTGCTTCATTGGGCTTGTCCAGCTTCATTGGGCTTGACCAGCTTCATTGAGTTCAGCGGTGTATCATTCTAGTAGTATTTTGTGGCCCTTGTATGTTAGCGTACCTGGTTACCCAGTAATGGCGCATCTTGTTGCGCGCTGACGTCGCAGGTGTGGCTGGTGGTTGAGCTGTGCACAGGCGGCACACTGAAGGATGCCGTGTCAATGGGCAAGCTGAGGGCACAGGGCCGCCTGGAAATGGTGAGCGCACTGTTTTGCTTCGTAACAACGGTAGTGACGTTCACTGCACCGTCCCTGCTTGAAGCAGAACAGTTGGTTGCGCTTGTGCAATGAGCCGTTGGATGTGAGGCCAGCGGTGGGTGGCATCAGCACACATCTGCACAACAACGTGTGTATATGTAAAGTCTTTCAACATATGCATAAACTGTTGCAAGCCACCCAGCAAGCATAAACAGGCATGCGTGATGCAACAGCAGCATATCTTTATGAGCTAGAGAGCACTCCTGCCATCGGCTCTGGAACTTTCTACGTTTGGCAACTCTCATCGCTGCCGCGGTGTGTGCTGCTGTGGTGTGGTGTGTATACGTGTGTTGTTCAGGCCAAGCTGCTGTGCAGGCTGCTGGATGCCGCCACAGGCATGGCCTACTTGCACGGCAAGGGCGTGCTGCATGGGGACCTCAAGGCAGGCAACGTGCTGCTGCAGAGCACCGTGCACGGTACCTACGGCCAGGTGGGCTGGCTGCAGTGTGTGCAGGGCCCCTGCATGTGTACTCTTGGTGTGGTGGTGCCTGCAGTGTGTGTGTGTGTTAGTGCCTGCGGTGTCTGCAGGGCCTGTTCTTGTGCAGGCTGCATTTTTCAGCAGCTGCTGAAACGAAAAGGGCTGCAGCCCTGCTTGCAACCTGCAATGAAACACACATTGCACTGGGTGTTTACTGGTGCTGTCCTGTTCTGTTTGTGTGCTGTCACAGGTGGCCAAGATATCAGACTTTGGTCTGGCAGTGACACTGCTGGATGGCGCCACACACCGCAGCACTGCTAGCATGGGTACCATGTGAGTGATCTAGGTGCTGTCTTGTGGCAGCTTACAGCCCTGGCAGCAGCAATGTTTTCTCGCAGCAGCTGGGTGTTGCGCTGCCAGCACTGATGTAACAGCACTGCAGTCAGCCATGCAGCTTGATGTGCGTTGTTCTTCGTCATCCACCTGCCTTGCACTGCCTGGCACACGCTACTGGCTGCCCCATGTGCATTGGTCGCAGGCATGCATGCCTATGCTCTGCTTTACCATCATCAGCAGGCGATGGTGGGGGGCTTTGCATGCTGTCAGATCATTTTCAAACAGCTAATGCCAGGCTGCTGCCGTATGCTCTGCCCCTGCTTGCAGCACGCACATGGCTCCCGAGGTTCTGCGCTCCGGTCACATGAGCACCGCAGCTGATGTGTGAGTATCACAGCATGCAGGTGTCCTTGGCACCCCTGCAGCCAAGCATCAGGCTGCCTCTTCTGTGTCTTGTTGCAGCTGCGTATGCACCTGCATGCATGCAAGCAGTGTTGGCAGGTAGCAAGCCTGGCTGTTACTGTGCGGCGATCTGCATTTTGCTGGTGTGTATGCGTTGCTAAGCTCTTCCAGCGCAATTGTTTTTGAAGAGAGGCGCCAACTAATGCTGTTTTGCCACTGTCTGCTGCTGCGTTCTTGGTGCGGCAGGTACTCTTTTGGAGTAATGAGTGAGTAGCTATGTGCAGTGGGTGGTAGCAAAAGACAGTTCTCGTTCGCGTTGCCTTGTTGCGGCTACGCACTGTGCAGCCAAGGATTGTGACGGTCCGCACGATCAGCTTGCATGCCTGCTGCTGTGCCTGTGCTTGCGTGCAAGGGTTCAAACTGCTATCGCCGGGTCAACAGCATCAGCTCTGTTTTGTGCTGAACATGCGCCGGGGTAGCACCGCATTGTCGCTTCTTACGCTGCAGCATTGCAAACCCTTAACCTGCTGTCTGCGTGGTGTCATTCATTTTATTCTGCAGTGTGGGAGGTGTACACCAACCAGCAGGCGCACCAAGGGCTGCACTATGGCGCAGTCGTGGAGCGTGTGGTAGTGCGCGGGGAGCGCCCAACGGTGAGACTGAATTCGTAGTAGCAGCAGCTGTTTGTTCTTCACGCTGTTGCGCCTTCAGACACGAGCACGCTCGCTGCACGCTGCGGCTTCACGCATCAGGCTCCCTTGCAGTAGTAGCAGCAGCTGTTCGTTTGGTGCCGCTGCGCCTTCAGACCTGAATAGCCGCTAGCTGCGCCAGCTTTCATGCAAATATGCTGTGCTGTGGTACGAGAAACCACGATGCATGCTTTCAAGGCGTCCATCCATCCTTGCATCCTGTTGCTCTGTGCGATCCGAGTTGTCCTGCACGTGCTGCTGGGCACTCTTTCAAAGTACGCGCTGCAGCTTTCACAGTCACAGGTATGCTTCCAGCAGGTGCTTACCTTTCTTCTGTGTTTCTCTGTTGTTATATGTGTTCTGCTGCAGGTGCCGCCTGACATGCCTTTGGAGTACTCGCTGCTCATGCGCAGCTGCTGGGATGGTGACTCAGCTAAGCGCCCCACCTTTGCTCAGGTCATTCAGTGCCTTGAGCTGCTGCTCGACAACCTAACCTCGGACTCAGATGGCAGGATCAGCGAGGGCAGCGAGGGAGCACAGAGCACCAGCAGCAACAGCGGCAAAGGCGGCAACGCGAGCGGCAACAATGCAAGCAGTGTCACGCTAGAGGAGTTGCTGGCCCGCAAGTCAGAGCCTGCGGCAGCAGCAGCAGCATCGGGTGCGCTGCCTGCTGAGTCAGCGTGCGGTGGTAAGGATTCTTCTGGCGCTGCATCCAGCCGTGCTGCAGCTGCAGCCGCTGACATTGCTGCTGGCAGGCCTGGCGGCATGATCAGCAGCAGCAGGCTACCGGTGGCATCTGGGTCAGGGTTGGGCGCTGGGACGCCCGGCGCGCCGCCACGGTCAGACCAGCAGCAAGAGCTGCAGCTTGTGGCGCTGCCAGATAAAGCCCTGTCAGAGCGCGTGCCATCTATTGGATCTTCGCGTGCAGCGCTCAGCAGTGCTTCGCTGCTGGGCACAGGCTCGAGGGCAGGGCAGACAGGTGGCACATGGTCGAGCTCGCTCGGGGGTTCTGGCAGCTTGGGTTCTGCGCTTGGGGTTCCTGCTACGCCGCAGCAGCCGGCAGTGGCGCAGCAGCAGGGCGCGTGGCAGCAGGTTGGCAGGTTTGGGCTGCGTGGGCAGCAGCAGGCAGAGCCTGGCAGCGGCAGCAAGGACGATGCAGATAGGTTCCCGCTGGTGCAGGACCTTTGGGGGGGGGGGTGGACCGAAGGTTGACTAAAGGTTGACCAAAGGTTGACCAGTGTTTGATGCTGCAAGGAAGTGTGGAAGGTGTGGATATCGCTTGCAGGACAGCGAGCTGTGAATGGCTGCGGCTGTTGCCAGGGACGTGAGGGTGTCGCCTGCAGGCATGTTCAGCTGTACAGCAGGTCCAAGTGGTGGCCCTTCGGGTTGGGATATCATGGCTGGTGTTGTCGCTGTTGTTCAGCTGTTTGTGTTGGTGTATGGCAGACACAGGGCTGGTTTTATTATTGGCATAGTCGTGACAGCTGTGAGTGGCACTAGAGGAAATTGGGTGCAAGGGAGACTGCAGGCTGTGCCCGTTCGTGCGCGCACACGTCTCTTCTAGCGCTGGCGTTGCACTGCACCATGTGCTTTCTGCCATGGCTGTTGCCCTTTGTCATGCAGGATTGTGCGTCAAAGCGGTTCCCGTGCCAGCTGTTGATGCACTGCACTGTCATGCTGCATGTACTTTGCCGCTGCAATGTTTGCAGCCAGCAGACCAGGGAAATCTGTTGACTTACAGGAAGGTGGGACGTCACAGTCCAAGGCATATACTACTCCTGTGCTCACTGTGCAAACTGGTAGCAGCGCTAGTGCTGCCTCCTGTTTGCCACCCCCATTGCATCAGGTTCAAGGAAACAAGGCGAAGCGGGTTGCATTGCCATTGGTACCGCATCTACATTGTGTTAACCCAGTCCGTGGTTTGTGCTGTATTGCTTCAATGTGTCGCTGGGGGTGGTCTGAGGCTCCCGTGCACTGCGGTGTGGTCCTTGCTGGTCAACATTGCTGTTACATTGCTGGTCAACTCCACGACTTGTGGGCTCAAGCACTGGGCCACACCCAGTGCAGCTTGGTTGACGGTCCTGTCGATTGACGCTGTGTTTTTTCAGCTTCAAGAGCGCTTACACAGCACGCAGTGTTCAACTGGGAAAACTGGCTGTGGGGTTGTGTGGAGTTGTTGATCCCGCACAGCCTCCCGAGTGCATCATCGGCCGTAGCTGATGCTTTTCATGGCGCTTGCTTTGCTGGGCTGGCACGTGTCCAGCAGCGCGTGTGTTAGTCCGGTCAATCAATGCATGTTGTGACTGCATCCGTTTCTTGCAGGTCGCATTGTGAGCCTGCCTTGCTGAGGTTGCACTTACTGTGAGCAGTTTGCTTCGCACCTGAGGCTGTAGAATTTGTTTCACGTTTGGGGTGGTTGGAGAGCACGCACGGCTCGCATCTATGTGCGGGGCTGCAGGCTGTTGTTTCGCGCGGCTGAGGCGTGCAGGCCAGTGTTGCAGCTTACGACCCATGTGTATGTGCATCCGGTGTACGCTGCTTGCGGCAGGGCAGGGCGTTACCAGGATTCGGCTAAGGGAGGTACAAAGGCTGTGTCATAGCTTTCCTGCAGTTATTACTACGCAACGTGGAGCAGGACGGGAAGCACAACTGAACACCGTCTGACACTGAACCGGTGCTTAGACTGCCATCCGCAACTGAATGGATGTTTGCCTGCAGTCCTGTTTGCCTGCCCTGCACCCCTATTGCACAGCATGATGCGCGTGTGGCGAATGGAGGTTTGTGTTTGTGATTCGTCTGACCGTATGTGAGGTGACCCGCTAGCCTCTGCTGCGGCTCTTCAGCTGTTGCAGCAGATGGGGCGGCTGTTGTTTGCGCTGGTTGCTGCCAGAGCCACACAGCATTGAGACGGCACAGGAACAGGTCTTCACGTCTTGGTGTTTTCTGGTGCCCAGATCCAGGGTGTTTGCATAACCTTCTTTGGTGTTTGTGTTGATCAAGTGTGAGCGATGCAAACTGGACCTCTGTTTGCTGTATCATGTACATTGCACGGCCCCAATCTGGATCTCCGCAGCCGTTGCAGGTTTGTGGGTTGAGCTGCAAGCATGCCGCTGGTGGAATGGCAGGCAGGCAGCAGCAGCTTGATTTGAACAGCATTGATACCTGGCCATGGAGTGCATACGCCTGATTGCCGGCGCGTCTGCTGCGCGCATGCTTGCTGTGAAACATAATCAACATATGGCAGCATTGCTGCCGTGAGGCAGAAGGTGAGTGGTGGGGCTGCGTGTTGAGTGGTGGTGTTGTGTGTTGCAGCATCTGCTTGCGCAAGCTTGCGCGAGCTTGCGCAAGCACAGCAGCCGCTGTGCTGCATCCCATGCACTGCTCTTCTCATTCAGTGTGCTGCTTCTGCTGTTCGGCTCGCTGTTGCTGGCATAGATGCTGGCATGCATGCGGCAGCACATAACGCTGCCCGCTACTCCTCAGACTGCTGATGTTATCTTTTGGTGAACTGTATGATGCATGAACTAAGCAAAGGATTTCACGATGCGGTTCCTTGCAGTCTGTATGCCGCACAACATGTACTGTTCAGGTGGTACTCTGGTATGGTTGGGAGCAGTCATGCTGCTAGGCTTGATGTCTAGCAAACGTGACGTTGGGCCGTCAATACTGCTGCCTGTGTAGGGCCTGAGGCTGTCGTTTCCAACGTTTCTTGTGGGCTGGGCGTTTGCTATGGTGTGATTGCCAGGACATTGAACACACGCATTGTTGTGCGGCCCACACCAATCCAACCCCCTCCTAGCAGCGCACAAGGTGTGGCACTGGGGTTTGTTGGAGAACAGCAAAGGTCAAACACTGCGAGGTTGCACGGAACCTGTGACCTTCTCAGACTGGCTGCACAGTTCCGTGTCTCCATCTCGGGAAGTCAGGCACTTGTCAGGCACTTGGGGGCTGAGCCTTGCGGCTCGACGTTACAACTTTGCATCAGCTGCTATCGTCTGCATTCATGGCATTGATGGAACATGCTACATGCTGCCGGACGCCTTGCAATGGACTCTTTCTGGCACTGCTGCCCGGGTGGCCAGATGGTGTGCAGGATATTGCGGTTTTTTGCCCGTGGTGCAGAACCCCACGACGTTTGTTTGTGGTGTCAAACTGTACAGGAGCCACCGTTTGCTTGAGGTGGTTCTTATGCATGTGATGCTGCTGTTTAAACATTTCTTCAAATGACCAATTACTCAGCAGCGAGGACTGGCCTGCGGGAGTCCTGCGCTTGATTGTTCCTGCATGTAGCTGTGTGGTGGTTGCTGGCAGCGCTTGCGTGTTTTGAAGTTTTGAGCACATGGTGTGCTTTGTGGTGTAGGTTTCTGCGTGGACGATTGTCGCATTGTGGAGTTGCAGGCAACCAGTGACAACTTGCTGTGCCAGCATGTTACGAATATGTTTGCATGTGCACAAGCCACGTGGCTTGTTGCACGAATTGCGCCGACAAGCAGTTTGCATGCAGTTGGTTTTGTATCACAGGTCTCGGCTGTCGCTGTAGAGCCAGTCTTGGATGCTTCCGTTGAAGTGTTGCCTATGCTGCGTGAGCTGGCGACACAGGTAAAGATGGTGCCTAGGAGTTTTGCAGTGTGGCCGAATCAGGTTGGTTTGTCGCAGGCTGTCGCGCCCTTGGAATAACTGTTTCTTTGGGAATTGCTTTGGTGCTTGTGGTATTACCACAGCATTGCCCTTCGTTGATCTGGCTGATTTGCCTGCTTGACGTTCGCCCATCCACCAGCAAGGACGTGACACGCATCAGGCTGTCTGGCTAGGCTGCCGATACCGCGGCCCTTAATTTGATATGGCACTGCAGGCTGCAGCTGCTGTTGTTGCTTTAGCGCAAGCGCTGTGGTTGTGGTCGGTATCACTGGTGATCCAGTTGGTGGTTCTCTGCGACACAGCTGTGCCGCGCTCACCATCTGCTGCATGGTACCCTTCGAATCATCATCATCATCATGTTACCCTTCGAATGTGTTTACCTTGTAATTCTTGACACCACGGTCGTCGTCATCTCCATCAGCAGCTAAGGGGCCACGCCTAAGCGCCTTAGTTGCTCCATCAGTCGACAAACCGAGCCAGAGCACAAATGACATCAACCCGTGCCTTGCTGGAGCCGTTTCTTGCGCAAGTACGTTCACAAATCTGATGCGCACAGTGGTCTTTGTTCGTGGTGAATTGCTCGGGTGTCATCTTTCGCAATGCCGGTGGCGGGAGTCTCGATTCAAACACCGAGGTTTATGTGTCGGCCCGGCCTTCTGCTGTTCGTTCAACGAAACGATGGGTCAGGTTCCCTGCAACGAGCTCAATGACTATGAACTTGTAACTGGGCGCCTTCCCTGTATGAGCTGCTCAATACTGAGTGAGAATGTCACAACCGTTGCAACTGGCACCGCCGGTGCGGCACCAGTGAACCTACACCCTGCTCATCATCATCATCATGTTACCCATTAAGCCATAGCATCAACGCCATCGGCCCCGCGCCCCTCAGGAGCGGAAGAAAGAGGGAGCACTGCTCCATTGTGTTTGCAAATATTACGCTACACCCTGCTGTATCTGCTGCACTTGCGCATCATTGGATTTCGTTATTCCAGGCGCATGAAATGCATGCACATCCTCGCAACTTGTGGGACAAGTTGTCTGGCAGCCTCTGGTCTGCCGGTGAGACACTCTGGCCTGCAGGAATCTCTACATACCTGCTACAAACCGCCTACATAGGTGCAGAATGGGCTACAAAGACACTACATAACCTCAAAACTACAAAGCTTTGTAGTACTGCTGACAGCAGTACCGGGGATTTTCACATGAACGCCCCTGCTGCAGCACTATCAGCTGGAAACTACTTTTCAACATCATAGCAAGTCCCTCTTTCTTCCGCTCCTGAGGGGCGCGGGGCCGATGGCGTTGATGCTATGGCTTAATGGGTAACATGATGATGATGATAACATCATAGCAAGTACTGGGGCACATTTGCCCGCCTTGATCGATACCTTTGGATTGCTGTTCCCCGGGCATGTCTTGCTGGCGTGCATCTGCTGCTTCATTTTGCTTGCAACTCAGCTGCAGCCGGTATCGATCGTCCAGTGTCAAACAAAATGGCAGTTAACCACCACCCAAGTTTCACGTAAGCTCGTCTGCGTGCTTGGTCAACTGATCTGATCCCAAGTCTGACTTTTGTGTTGAAGTGTATGCCTGTGACGGCTTTATCTGCACCTGGTGGGATATTGCATACTTATTATTCAGTAAGTAGTGACGCTGGGTTCGAGCTGATGGCTTCTTGGAAGCGGGTCGCCTCACCCTGAAACCTGCAAGTTCTGTTGCGCCTGATGGCATGTACTGGTTTGCTTGTGCGGTGCACAAAACAACCTGATGATGTCCGAAGGGTCCTGATCCGAAGCTCGCTCGTGTGACTGCTTGCAGCAGTAGACAAGTCAAACCGGACGGTTGTTGAGCAGTGTTCGCCAGTCAGCACATACCCAACGAACACGTGCTTGCCTTTACTTGCAGCGCTTTAATCTATCGGTTATTCTTATGTACGTTGAAAACAGGCATGGAGATCGAGCAGCCTAACCGTGACTTTATGCTCAACAACCAGCCAGCCTCTCCTTCATTCGGGCCTGGACGCCTCCCGTTGCTACCTGATCTCGCAGCAGATCATCAGCAGCTTGACAACAGCCATGCCAGCGACGCAGCTGCAGCTCCAGCAGCTGCTGCGAAGCAGTAACAGCAGCAGGTGCCAGGAGCAGAAGGCCCCAGCAAGCCCAAACGCGCCCCATCAGCACGGTCTTCTTGCAGCGTTCGTTGGCAGCATATAACCTGATGAAATAATCAATCAGCATACTGCGTAAGCGTATGCAGATACTGCGAATGTCACGGTCATGTGTTAGGCGTGTGCCGCGAGCGATGAGACTCGCGCATACACAGCCTTACCTTCGCAGGACCACACAGAAATGATCTGTGTGTTATTATTATTCTATTGATCCTTGTCTCGATAGAAGTGGTTGAGTATACGTGACACTAGACTTGTGTCAGTGTCATGTTATTCGGGAGCCGAACCGATTGGCATTCGGTGCTCCTCTTTCTGAAAGGGATATAGACTGGAGCAATCCAGCTAGAACAGTAAATCCAAGTCTTTTCTCCCCTTGTCTACTGTCTCTGTCTACTGTCTTAGGTCCTTGCCCAGTCCAAGTCCCTTCCACCAAGCGACCAAGTCCTTGCGTCTTCAACGTCAAATTTCGCCATAACCATAGGGATGGCAAGCTTGTCCTTCAGTGTGCGCATGTCGCTCAGCTGGGTATGGCCTGCTGTGTGAGACGGGTGCAAGGACAGGAACACGCCGAGTCAGCAGTTGATATGCTGCAACATACCACCTGAGATGCCAGTCCTGACTGCGGCTGTTTGGCACCAAGCGACCAGCTACGTGCAGGTGAGCAGCAAGCCTGCACATGCACAGCTGTATAAACAGCAGCGGCTGCAGTTGTGCTGTGCATTGCTGATCCTGACAACTGCCTCGCTCCTGCAACTGCAGTGGGATCCAGGCCCGTCTGCACTGACCAGCACCATGTGTGCAGGCACCCTCTGCTGCATGACAAGGTGAGCTACGCCAGGCAATATCTTGATGTGCAGCAGCTGCGACGCTTCAGATACCATTCATGCAGCCTGTAAATGCTGCGCGACAGCTGTTGTGTGGACGCACGCCGCAGCTGAGTTGTCAGCGCCCAGCAGAGAGTGCAACATATGTGGGGTGCAAGGGTAGCGAAAGCGCAGTGACAAGTGCCAGCAACAGCAACAACTGCTGGCTGTAGTGCTATCTGGACACAGCTGGTGCCCTTCAGCACGTGTTGTCGCACCCCGTGAAGTCTACTCATCCTCTTGCACTCTGCCTTGCCTCCTTTCTCTGTAGGCGCCCATACTGTTCAACTCAGCACTTGTTGATGCGCAGATGCGGGGCTGTGCAAACTGGCCTCAAGTTGTATGCATATGGCTACCTGCCTGGGTTCGGCTCCACGGTGCAGGCCTTCAGCCACTGACCTTTTTGTGGCGGATGGCAGCAGTAGTATGTTTGGGGCTTTGGCAGAAGCACCTTGCACTGTGTCCCAAGCAACAGTAGTTGCGTTGTGCCCTAGCTGTGGGGGTGACTGTAGCAATCAGCAAAAAGCCCTCTCAACGACAGCATCAGCAGCAGGTTCTGCCAATGTTTTGCTGCCTGGCACTCTTTTGCTGTTTTCCCAAAAGCAACCCGGTGTGTAATGTGCATGGCCAGCAGCATCCTTGGCTGTTGATGTTGTGCTGTATGGTCTGTTGGCCTGTTGCAGCGCCCTGCCAGCCTGCTGACAACCTGCTAGTCCACAGCTGTTGTGTGGCACACCGGGAACCTCCGACATTTCATCGCACCACTATGATTGTTACTTTGCATCATATACAAGCCTTATAAGTCTCATTATGGGCTGCTGTATGTACTGAACCTGTAGTGCCTATGTAACGCGTTTGTAGTGAAACTACAATGACGGCTACTCTACATACTTATGTAGAGTAGCCTTAGCCCCAGCAACTACAAACGACTACATACACGCTACAAACGAACCACATACACACTACATACTCGCTACATACTGGCCTTTTGTAGCGTGTTTGTAGCGTCTGCCGAGTGCCAGAGTGAGAGACAAGATGTTGTACTTTACTGCTGAAACTCTGCACCGTGCAGAGTGACTCACAGCCTGGCGCCAGGCTCGGACGGACAGGCCGGCCGGACAAGATCAAAACTTCAAACGAAAAAGGCAGCACATGACATCAACCGACCCACTGAGGTTGAGCCACCGGCAGACAATAGAGAGTGGAAGTTACACGTAGGCCGTTCGCCATCTCAGATGGCATGCACCACACAAAGTGAACGCAATCTTGCGCCAAAAAGGGAGATTGAAGCAACTTTGAAGCCAAAATAGTCCTAGACTCTCGATCAGGATTGTACACGGCATAAGCTGGCACACCTAAAAGTGTGCTTTGAAACACCATAACAGCGGGAGTAAACTGGCTAAAGCCAACATGAGCGCAATCCAATGGCACAACACAATGGATGCGATGCTAGTTGCACCAAAGATCATCCATATCAACCACTCCTCAAAAGTTGCGGCATCTCAAAAGACACCACCACCTGACATCACCATGCGCCAAATGTTCACTTCCCAAACCTCCACACTGCGCCACTGCTACTAAGCCTAGCTGCCAATGCCAAAGTATTCTTATGGTTGCCTGACACATCGGCCAGCTTGACATCATCTGGCACTGCTTGCATCCTATTACAGTGTGCGAACCTTGCATCCAATGTGACAGTTGCTGCTCAGCACATACAACTGCCATTTGTAGCAGCGCTAAGGCCCAACCACTTTCTGTGATAATGTGCACATGCGAATGTCGGCTGGCCTGCCAGAGAATACAGAAGCAGAGCTCTTTATCTCTAACAACACAGCACAGAAACAGAGAACGACACCACACGTCGCAGCAGGCCATAGAAGTCCTGCCAACACATTGTAGCAGGTTTGGCCACAGCCTGGATAAGTCTCAAGGCCTTCATCTACCCCTTTGATACACTGTCCTGGCAGCACAACAAGTTCTGCGCCAAGCAGCCACCACTGAAAGTCCATGTGCTGATCCATAAACGGTATATGGCCAACAAATGTTGATGTTGCGCGCTTGGTCTGCACCACTGCTGCCGCACACATGACTGCATCCTATAGGCACGCACCCGGCCTGCGCGCCAACAGACACGCGCCCCGCAAGCTCAGCTTCCTTGCTCAGGCACCATGCATTGCAGCATCCATTGAAAGTCAGCAGCAGCACCTACCATGCCAGCAAGCAAACCTTCAGAGCCACCCTCTCCCCTGGTGCAAAGCCAAGTTGAGCATGTCTTCCCACATCTGTACTGCTGTAGGCACAAGCACAGGCCCCTCTGCAGACACGACTGTAGGGTTGACACCCTGAACCCCAGACTTTAAGCCTTCACAACGCTGCGCGCACAAGTTGTACGGCCAAGCTACTACGGCTCAGCTGCTGCTACATAACGCGAGAAAACAGTTGATGTGCCCGACACTGCAGCTACAAGGCGGCAAGGCTCAACATGCAATGCTGTGTGTGCTCTTCTGTGCCTAACGCATGCAGGCTGCTTGACGGTGATCCCATGCCCACTTTCTTGCTCGTAATAATCCTAGTTTTATCATGTCTGCAAAGGGAGGCTAGTGCCGCTAGCCGACCACACAATTCAATGCTTCGTTGCTTTCCCTCGCGTATGCCGCACACTCTGCAGCGATGGTTGAAACTCATCAGGCCCCATGCACACATGCAGTAACTTTCACCTGCGCAAACCCCAGCGCAAACCCCAGCGCAAACATCAGTGGCACCTCTATACCTGAAACACTGAGTATACAATGCAGTGCTGCATGCTGGTGACACACTAAGTGCGACTCCATCTGTGATTTACACACAGAAGCTGGCCTGTGCGTTCTGGTGCACATCCTTTACTCGTTCGTCAGCCTAAGGGTATGGTGTCTGTAAGCACGTTGCAACAAAGCACGTTAAGTCATGCGCATGCACGTTTGATTTCCACCATTGATACGTTTTACACAGCACCTCATACTGCTGTTGCCTCAGGAAAGTCTCCAAACTGGAGGCATCACATGTGACCTCAGCCGCCCCCCAGCAACCTCCCCATGCACTCAAGATATGGCTGTGCCGACATGCAGGCACCCACAACACTTTTTGCAACATCGTTCCTTTGTTGTTTGCGACCATCACCCATGGTGCCCTTCTCATACAAAGTCTAACACACCAGGCTGGTGTCTACACATGAGCTCCGTGATGCACAAGGTTCAACACTCAAGTCCCCAGGACGTGGTGAGACAGAGCTTGAACTTTCAGAGTAGAAAGGGGCCTAACTTCAGCAGGCCTATCAGGACAATCATGCTCGCTGCCAGTACATACTGCACCAGTGCCCTAAGAGGCCTGTGCAAGGCATCCTGCCACGACTCACCACCCCTCAACACCTGGCTGCTGCTGCTGCTGCTGAAGCTAGCCGCGTTGTGACCGATGGCGCGCTGCTGCTGCTGCTGCTGCTGCTGTGCACCCTCTGCTGCAAGTAGCTCCTGAGCATAGAACTGCTTGCGGAGCCGCAGCTCCCACACGTAGCACAACGGCAGCGGCAGCAGCACCCCAAATACCACCAGCATCAGCAGCACAGTCTGGTGACAAACCACAATGTCATCTCTGAACCCTCCGACAGACGCAACATCACTTGCAACAGCATTCAATGCATTTGTAGCGCTCGCACCACCACCACCTGCTGCCCAAAAGGCAATGTCAGCGTCTCCTGTAAAGCCCAGCAGCATTAGCAAGGCTGCTGATGTCTTGCGGCAGCTCTCCCAGAAGCTGTGAAGCCACTGCAACATGGCTGGATCAAGCATCAGCTTGCTGCAACTGCTGGAGGCGAGGCGGCGTTGGTACACCGCAACTGCTCCCAGCTGGGCTGTCAGCTGCAGGCAGAAGGGCAGCGGCATGACGAGGGCATACCTACATGCAAACACAGCAGCAGCAGCAGCAGCAATGGTGTCAGCGCCATTGCGCTGGCATCATGAACAAGCACGTCGCTTGATGTCCAGTTCTGAGCTGCATTGCCATCAGCAGGCAGCTCCTGCCTAGATCTGTCCTGCAGCCTCCTGGAATGCGACTCACCAAACTAGCGGTATGATGCCTGTCTTGTAACAGAGCCGCATGGTGGCCGTTGCCTGTGTGGTGCAGCCCGGGATCAATGCTGCCGTGACAGCGCGACCAAATATCAGCAGGCCTGCCACACACCATGTCCGGTGGTGCAGGTAGAGTGCGCTGCGCCTCCACATGAGCCACCCGTGAGCGATGTGCAGCACCCAGCTAAGCAGCACCAGCCACGTGCAGCACGACCTGCCTTGATTCACAGCCACTACCGTGCCTGTGCAATGCAGGGGCAGCAGCACACCAGCATGTCATTTCAGGCAGGTGACAAGCTGCGCAGTACTTGTGCTTGAACATGCTGACATGGAAACTGGCAGCCAACACAAGCACGGAGCGTTGGTAATGCTTGACGGCTGGTGTGCCAGCTGCATTGCAAAGAGAAAGGTTAACTTGCATGCAGGTCCAGTCAACCACTCGCCCGCACAGACCTGTTGATTGCATGCTAACAGCAACTCGGTCATAGTGGTAACATTGCAGCATCAGAGCGTGGTCTACAGCAAGTGCGCCAGTACAGCCGTCAACACGGTCTGCCTGCGTATGAAGCTATGATGTCCACCGCCCACCTGGGAACAACTGCAGCAGGCACGCGTACAGACCAATCCTGTCAAAGTAGGAGCGCTTCTGTGCATAGAACAGCTGGAAACGGGCCTCCCGCTGTGCATCACAAAAGGCCAGCAGGCTGCCAAGAATCGGCTTCATAACAGCCTGTCCTGGTGCTGCTGCTGTTGCAGCGACTGTTGTTGCCGCTGAAGCAGTACTGCTGACGTCTGTGGTGTCTGCTGCTCCGCTGTTGCAGCTCGATGCTATGTGTGCGCCACGGATACTGCTGCTGCTGGTGCCCAGTCCTGCTTTGCCGCTGCTGCCGGAGACTGTTTCGTGTGTGTGATGCTGTGCTGTAGCCAGTGTGCACGTTGTCACCTGCATGCAATCCAGCAGAGAAGATGTTGATGACGCTCTGTTGTGCCAGCTGGATGCACTGTTCACCTCACGAACATGTCTGCTGAAGTTCAGCAGAAGAGCCAGGAGCTAGCAAGGAGACGCAACAGGTGGTTACTGGTCCATGCGTGGTTCCCACTGATCCTATTCAAAATTTCTGCACATAGCAGCAGTGCATATATGCACTGAGGTACAGCTGCAGTCCCAAATGGCATCTTCAAAACAGGGAGCAGCAGCAGCAGCACTGCTGCCAGCATCAGCATGCTTGCTGTGGGAGTTCGTGTCGCAGAAACTGTTCCTAAATGCTTTACACCGCATCAGGGGTGAACTCCAATCCTAAGCGTCGATCCACCTGCAGCGCACCTGGCTGCCAGCATCAGAAAGCAGTGCATGTACAACCTGGCTGCTGAGTGCGGAGGTCCAAACGCGGCCAGCAGAACCACTGAGATCTAAAGCCACAGTCTGCTCACGGTGCTGGTGGCTGATCAGCGTTGCTGGATGATGTGTGTCAACGCAAGTGTCCTGCTCCTGTGCGTTGCTTGACAAGCGCCTGTCAACCTTGCATATTCTCAAACCAAAGCATACCAAACATCGCTCCTGCAGATCGTACGGTGCAATGGTTAATGCAGCACAGGGCACTGCGTAACCCCTACGTCCGTTAGGGCGCCCTTGTCTGCCTGCACCGAAGCCCGTGGTTACAACCTACGTGGTCAACATTGCGAGATTGATAGCTGTATATAGGCTAAAACCAAATACTTTTGCCTAATGTGTGGCTCAACGCAGCAGCCCCTTGGCATGCAAGACCAAATGCGTGAGGCACTCCTGCTGCTATAGCTATCTAGCCCTAGTTCTAGCAGAAGTGGGTGCCCTGCAAGGTCACCGAAGGCAAGCGCTTCCTACGTACACAGAGAGCTGAATGGACTGCCGTACAGCTGTACATCAGATGATCATAGATGCGTTGTGTGCCGCCAGCCAGCTACAGCAGCAACAGATCTGCTGCCTCCCCATCACAGAGCGCAAGCTGTTCGAAAACAGCATCCAGATCCAGCCCACCCGCCCTGAAGGCATCTGCCATGACATCTGCCTTCATCTGTGCCTCCCCATACATCTCCAACAGCTCCACATGCTCTGCCTGCTGCTGCTGCTGCAACAAGTCGTTGCTGTTGTCACCGGCAGCTGCACCGTCATCTGCTGCTGCAAGCTCAGGAAGCTGCCAGAACAGCCAGTCGCCATAGGTAACAAAGGGGTCCCGGTATGCTGCAAAGTCGTCACCCAGAGGTGTGCCGGCCATGAGCTGACGCATGCGCTGCCAGCACTTGGGATACACTGCAAGCCAGGAAGAGGTGCAACAGTAAAGAGAAGCGGTGTGGGAGGTCGATCAATTCAAGCGCTGGATGTCGCATACAGGTTGCAGAGCGTCAACTGGCATCTGCTTGCGTTTGCATGTTCTGCAAACGCAAGGCAACGTAAACGCAGGCGCCAATGTTACTCCGCACGATAGGCAACACAGCAGGAACAGATGCGCCTAGCCCACACACATGTGCTCTCTCGCCCACCAAAGCAGCAACGCACAAAGCACCACAGCACACACCTCAGCCACAGCAGCCATTGCTCTGCACACCCGCCATACAGTCGCACCACCACGTACCTGGAGCAGCCTCAACGCTACCATCCTCAGCAGCTGCATCTGCAGCCGCCCCAGCCTGCTGCTCCTGCTCATCTGCAGCAGCAGCAGCAGCAGCCGAGGCGCGCGCTGGGTAGGCCTCATAGCCAGGCACCAGCTCACTACCTGCAGCAGCGGCTGCAGCAACCTGCTCATCAGCTTCCCAGCCGTCGCCAGCATCACCTTCCCACCCACCAGCAGCAGCTGCTGCATCGTCACCAAATCCAGCAGCGCCGTCAACCCCTGCTGCTGCTGCTGCTGCACACTCAGCTGCAGCCAGCAGCAGCAGCAGCTTCTGCTGCCTCATCTTCATGCTCCTGGATGATCCTGCTGATAGCGCTGTTGACAATGTGCCGTGACGCAGCCGCTGCTGCCTTGGCTGTGTTAGGCTGCGAGCCGCCCGTGCTGCTTGACATCGACACCCTGGCTGAGCGCTGATGCTCATGCTGCTGCTGGCAATGGCTATGAATGTCGTGCGCGCTTGCAAGTGCCGCTGCAGCTGCGTTGCTGTCCACAGCAGCAGCCAGGGGCAGCTGCTCAGCTGGAAGACCTAGGGAGTCCAACGCACCAGCATCAGCTTCCCAGGCAGATGCGGCTTCATCAGCTGCTGCTGCTGCTGTGGCAGCATCCAGTTGCTGCTGCTGCTGCTGCTCCAACCCGTCACCCCACAGCCCTGCCTCAGTACTAATAGCAGCAGCTGCTGCTGCTGCTGAGCCATCACCTGCTGCACCAGCATCAGACGGAGCTGCTGCTTGGTGCTGCATGGCCTGCCCACCACTTGGCATCTGCTCTAGCTCAGAACCCCAACCCTGCAGGTGCTGCTGCTGCGGCTCCTGCTGTTGTTGTTGTTGCTGGTTGTCCAGTGACTGGCGCTGCTGCACCCGCTGATCTAGCTCCAAAGGCTGCTGCTGCTGCTGCTCAAAGCCTTGCTGCTGTCCGTATCCTTGCTGGTAGTCCTGCGGGTACCCATGTTGTGCATAGTACTCCTGCCATTGCGCGTAGTACTCCGGAGGATACTGATACGCTGCATTCACATCCGGCTGCACCTCACCACCGTAGCTAGGGTCGCCAGCGTGCTGCTGCTCCACCTGCCAGCTGCTGCCTCCCGCTGCTGCTGCTTCCTGGCCGCTGCTCTCAGCAGCTGCACCAGGCATGCCAGCCTGCTGCTGCTGCTGTTCTGCTGCTGCCGCCGCTGCAGGATCACCTCCATCCTCTGCTGTTGCGGGCAGCGGCATGAACTTGCTGGTTGGTGTGACCTCCTCTCCCAGGCTGTGCCCCGCCACAGCAAACGCAGCACCAGCCGTCACTGCACGCGCTGGTGTCACCGGCGATGCAGCTGCACCCTGCTGCTGCTGCTGCTGGTGGTGCTGCTGCCAGTCTATGTAGTTGCTGGCCTGCGACAAGCTGGAGTCTACGCCGGGACTAGGCGGTGCTGCTGCGCGGCCTGCTGCTGCGTGGCTGGGCATGTGCGCTGGCTCGCTGGCACTCGGCTTCATGGAGCCTGCTGGCAGCGTGCGGCGGTACTCCATCTGGCGGTACCAGAACGCTGCAATGCGAGCACACAGCACACAAGCGCGGTACGCACCAGTGAGGCGGCAGCAACAGCAGCAGAAATGCACAGATCAGCAACCGGAGCAACACGGAGCAAGTCAGGGCCCAGACGCTGCATCTGTGGCAACACACTCCAGTGCGCCTCACTAATGCCATCCCAGCATACAGGGTGGGGGGGGGCAGTAACTGTGTCTGATCCACAGCAGCTGCTGTGGGAGCTGCATGCCTATGCAAACATACCGCAGGCGGGAAGCATGCGGCATGTCTGCAACTGCATGTGGCGTGTGCAACTGGAGCGAGGTATGCCTCAAACGGGCGCTCGCACATTGCAACCGCACAGCTGTCAGTGCACCGCCACCCCAGAACAACCCACCGGCACAGCACAGCACCTGCAGCCATCAGCGCTGCCTTCATGCAACTTCGCATCACAGCACCATTACAAGCTCACCTTCCCGCTTCTTTGTTGGTGTCAGCTGCTCCTGCGCCTCCTGCTCCTGCGCACGCTGCATCTCAAACTGCTCGTAAGGCGTCTGCCTGTTCAGCTTGCCAGGCTGCTTGTAGTGGTGAGCGCGCCAGTTCACATTCACGAGCTCCGTGTTCACAAACGCATCGTATGGATGCGTGCGCTGCTCTTGCACATGCTGCTGCTGCTGCTGCCATGATGCTGAGCCAGCACCGCCTGGCAAGCTGCCAGAGCCAAGTTTGCGGTCAGTGCCCTTGCTGGCTGCTGCATCTGCATCGTGCTGCTGGCTGGCAGCCCACGGCATTGGACCATTGCCATTGGCTGCAGCCATATGCATCGCCGCTGGGCCTCCAGCACTGCCAAAGCCACCACTAACCTCGGCAGCAACATGCTGATGTACAGCGTGACCTGCACCATAACCCTGGCTGCCAGTAGTGCCCATGTATCCATCAAGCACCATGGGGGCACCATGGCCCCCTGCGCTGCTATGCTGCTTTGCAGCCTCACCTGCAGCAGCAGCATCCACAGCACCGCCAGCTGCACCCGGCTGCCATGGCGCCATTGCTGCTGCTGCTGCTGCTGCTGCCCCACCTGCAGACCCTGGTATGAAGACACCCGGCTTGCCTAACACCTGTGTTGGTGGGCTGGGGATGGGGAAGCCGCTGTCACCCCTAGCCAAAGGGCTGCCAGTGTCACCCCGAGGGCTGCGCTGCTGCGTCAGCGGGCTCACTGAGCGCGCATACGGGCTGCTGGGCCGCACCATCGTCAGCATGCTGGTGTCGCCCGCAACAGCAGCCGCAGGCACAGTCAGCGTGGAGCTCTCTGCCCGCAGCGGCGGAGAGCCGCTGCCGTTGAACGACGCACGATGCGGCGGCAGCAGCGAGTGCACAGCAGCAGCACCTGGCGTGTGCAGCGAGTTGCTGCGCGCAGGCGGCGCGGACAGGTAGCCCCCGACCGCCCCCCCAGGAGACGGGATGCCGCTGCCAAACCGTGCTGGATGGGGTGCGCTGCCAGGCGCACTCTGATGCCGCGCTGCTGCTGCTGATGCAGATGTAGCACGCTTGGCTGTGGCACTTGCGGAGCCCATGAGTGGGCCAAGCTCATCGCTTGCTTGCCGCGTGAGCGTGGTGCTGATGCCAGGCAGCTCAGGGTGCACTGGCTCCAGCAGCACTGGCATCTGCTGCTGCTGCTGCTGGTCATGCTGCTCTCCCAGGTGCTGCTGTTGCTGCTCGCCAAACTGCTGTTGCTGGTAGTATGCATGCTGATCGTAACCTGCTGTGGCTTCGGCTGCTGCTGCCCATCTATCCGCTTCACCAGCAGCACTGTTTGGCAGCACAGCAGCTTCACTTATTCTGCGCTCAACACCCTGCTGCTGCTGCTCTAATGCCGCCTCGCCAGCTGCATAGTATCCACTGCTGTCGTATGTGCCATAGTAGCCATTAGCCATGGCATTGTACTGCTGCGGCTGCTGTGCTGCTTCCCCGCCCTCTGCTGCTCCCTGCTGGTATGCATTGGCATAATACCCATAGCCGTAGCCCTGCTGCTCCCAGCCACTGTACTGGCTGTGCTGGTACCCATCTGCGCCATACCCCTCGGTAGCAGCAGGAGCTGTAATGCCAGCACTGTAGTCAGCGCCACCCTCAGCATCTGCACCTGCCCAGCCACCCTCTGCTGTTGCTGCAACTGCTGCTGCATGTTGAGCTGGAGCTACAGGAACACCAAAAGGATCCTGTGGCGGGCCAAAGGGATCCTGCGGCTGGCCGAGCGGATCCTGCGGCTGACCAAATGGATCCTGCGGCTGCCAGCTGCCATAGCCGCCGCCGCTGCCGTCTTCGCCTACTGCTGCTGCTGCTGCTGGTGCATCAGCTGCTGGCTGAGTTGACCATTCGCTGCTGCTGTGCTGCCCGTATGCTGGTGCGACCTCAGCGTCATAGGTGCCAGCAGCTGAACCTACAGCACCCTCTGCATCAGCACCATCTACAGCAGCAGAGTACCCATAGGCACCACCATTACTGTATGGTGCATAGCTTACATGGTTGCCGTTGCTGCCTGCGCCGGGGTACGGCAGCTGCCCTGCTGCACTCTGCTGCTGGCCTCCGGCACTGCTGCGGGTGGGCGACTTGACGCCATGCGCATCCGCAGCATGCTGAGGCGTCCACCTTGCAAAGCTGAGGTTCCCAGGCCGTGACAGCTCACCCACGCTACCACCTGCACTGCTGCCGCGCCCCTCCCCAGCTGCAGCAGCTGCTGCATCCAGGTTCTGTGGCGCATCCCCCATGGCCACATCAGCTGCTGCTGATGCTGACTCGCCCTGCCCCTCTGCTGTGGCCGCTTCTGCTGCATCCCCGCTGCTAGTGCCTGCAGGCGCTGCAGGCATGAAGAACGCCGGCGCCTTGCCACCAGCAGCGCCACCCGGCATGAACGCATCCATAGACATGCCAGACCGCGACTGCGACATGCCGCCTGCTGTGCTGCTGTTGTCTTCTGCTGCGGCGCCGTTGGCGCCTGCTGCTGCGTCACTGGCTGTCTCTGATGCTGCTGGTGTGGGCATGAAGAAGGAGCCAGGCCTGCTGGGTCCTGCAGGCAGCCCAGGCACCTTGGGTATGCCGGGCACCAGCCCGCTGCCGCTTGCAGGACCAGAGCCAGGCAGCAGCGCACTCTTACCAGAGGGCGGGCAGGAGTTGGTGCCAGAGCCTGAAGGCGGCGGCGGCCCTGCCCCAGGTGTTGCAATGTAGCGGTCCTTGAGGCTCCGGCCCCTGCAGCATGCAGGTGGACGATGCCGCAGTGACAGCAATTCACAGGTGAACACAGCGGCTGCTGCAAGAAACCAAAAGCAAATAGGATGCAGCGACCTCATACTGTGGTGATATGGGTTGCACACGTACCTGGTCCATGTGCTGCCTCCAGGAACTGGCGGAACACCTGCAGCTGCTGCTGCTGCTGCATCTGCTCCTGCTGTGTTCAGAGAGGTTGAGCTGGACGCCGCTGACATGGTGCCCACAGATGGTGGAGGGGCATTGAGCTTGGCTTTCTCTGCTCGTGCCTCATCCTCCTTGCCCCGCTCGACCCACATCTTGAGCTGCAGGGCAGGCGTTGAACAGACAGAGTGTGAGCATAACATGGCTGATGCTGCAGCCCATCCACCTGAGTGACTGGTGCAGTTCAGCCACTGCTGACCTGTGCTGCGGGGCATGGAGTGTGCCACAGACTTCATTGCTGGTGCCAACAGAAGAAACTGAACTGCTGTCCAGCAAGAGCAGTAGAAGACGTCCCACCTCGTCATTGAAATAGAGCTGGCCGAGGCTTTCACCGAGGTGAGCTCTTTTATACACCTTTGCATCCTCCTCCCCTTCCCCCTGCATTGCAGGCAGCGATACAGACGTTCAGCAAGCTCCCATCGCCAGCAGCGCTGACACAACCATCAACCGTCCATGCTGCGCACAGGCAGGCTCAGCAAAAGCTTGAACGCGCTTTACCTTACGACTTCCCTTGCGAGAAAGCAACCGCCCAAGCATGGTGCGGCTGTTTTCTCACAGTACTCCCCCTCTTCTAGGTGAGCTGTGCTGCATACCAAGGGCAGCGTTCTACACAAACTCAAACACCATTGAATGCAAGCGTACATGAAGCAAACGTCGCAAATGTGCTCATCAGTCTCATTGACGGACGCGGAAGAGTGTTCTGCGTGACATGGCATACCGACGTCCAAGTCGGGTGCACCGCATCTGAAGGTCCTTTTACCTTGAATTGTTACTCTTGTATTGCGTGCACAGTTGTCTTGCGGCAGCCCACAGGAACTTCTCTAGTCTGTCGCCTGCTGCCCGTACGGCAGCGATAGATAATCATGCATACTTTGCATAAATCCAGTGTCTTGCAGCAGGCTGTGGTAGGCGGCAGGCGGGGTAGCGTAGTTGTTCCGCAGGCATTAGCAGGCACACCAGCTTGTGGGCGTGCTGGTGGCAGGCTGCATAAATTGCCGCCACAGGTGCTGACAGGCATCCAACAGCCATTGCAGCAGCAGGCAAGGCCCATGGCTTCACCAGTGGCAGCAGCTGCTTCTGGCGGAGCAGCAGCAGCAGCAGAGGACAACACAGTGTACATCCCCATCAGCGAGCTGCGGGAGCTCTGCACAAAGTCCCTGAGCACTCTGGGATACAGCCGTGACGAGACAGCAGTGCTGCTGGATGTGAGTATCGCTGCAGCTGGCCACACGCTGTTGTAGGCCGCCACAACCCTAGCTGCAGCAGAGTTCCAGCATGCATGACGTGCAAAGCATGCGCAGTCGCGTCAAGCAGGGTGTTGCTTTAAGGCATACATGTTTTCCAGAATTGTAAATTAAAGTGCAGCCTTTGCCGTAGTCAGCAGTCTAGCTGTTGCTCGAGGTCAGGCTCTGGCTCCTGCAGTTGGAGCATGTGTCTGAGGAGTTGCACAGCCAGCTGGCTAGTCACGATGGTCACATTTCTGGCAGCTGGTACCGTCGCCAACCCTTCGTCCTGCGACGTGGCATTGGCCTAACTGCCAACCTGACTGCCAGCCACACCTTGAAGTTGCAGTCCCATCCTCAGGCTGCCAACCCCACACTTCAGGTTCCGCAACACTGTGCCGTAGTGCTTGTGCCACCCAGCTGCCCCACCATCCTTCGTGTCTTGCTTTGCCACTTCCAGGTCCTGCTGTACGCGCAGCTGCGCGGCAACAACCAGGGCATCATCAAAATCACCACCGGCGGCATGAACCGCGCAGCTGCAGCAGCTCCCATCGCAATCGAGCGTGAGACGCGACTCTCAGCACTGCTCAACGGCAATGCGCAAGCAGGCATGCTCGTGCTGCACCGCGCCATGAGCATGGCAGTTGAGAAGGCCAAGTCAGCAGGCTTTGGCATTGTGGGCACTAACAACACCAGCACATCCACCGGCGCACTGGGCTTTTATGCGGAGCAGGTTGCCAAGCAGGGGCTGATCGGCATTGTGTTTGCGCAGTCGCCGGAGTTTGTGGCTCCACATGGCGCGAAGCAGGCCATCTTTGGCACCAACCCCATCGCAATCGGCATACCAGCAGAGCAGGTGTGTGGCCAGAGTCAGCAGCAGCAGCAGCCACAGCTGCAGCTGAAGCGGAACTTCATGCGTTGGCAAGGCACGAGCAGGGACAGCTGCAGACTCAGCAGCAGCAGCAGCAACAAATTTGAGCGTGTGAATTCTGACCAACAGCATGTATGTGCAGCTGTGATGATTCTCTGACGTAGTCTCTGTGCATGCTCAGCAGCATTCACCCAGCAGCAGCTGCAGCAGTCCCCTGCCTGCGTTCTGCTGGGCCGGCAGCAGGCTACCAACACCACCGTCACTTGGCGTGTTAGGCTTCTTGGTGATTGGCATAGCTCCTGCAGCTCAAACTTCACTGGCGCCTTGCGACCACGCAAGTGCTGATGCACACAGGCACTTGCCTACATGACACACACAGGCACTTGCCTCCATGACGTACACAGGCACTTGCCTCCATGACACACACAGGCACTTGCCTACATGACACACACAGGCACTTGCCTACATGCACAGCATGCATAAAGTCCCGAACACGTCGCTTGCAAGCATTGGAATTACTCCGATGCACTGCACACAGCTCAAAGTACGTGTGCATGGCTGCCGCACCGCAGGGCCCAGTTGTCATGGACATGGCCACTGCCGCGTATGCCTGGTTTGGCCTGCTGGAGGCTAAGACAGCAGGCCGGGCCATCCCTGGTGATGTGGCGCTCAACGCGCAGGGCCAGGCCACCACTGACCCCAACGAGGTGCTGTCAGGGGGAGCCATCCGCGTGTTTGACCGGTGAGCATGCAGGCATTGACCGGTGAGCATGCAGGCATTGAACAGTGAGCATGTTTCCGTTCCGTGCTCCGCTGCTCCTCTGGACGTGGTCAGCGCTACCTATCTGATCTTACTACTTCAGGAGATGGAGGTGTGGAGGCGCATGAGGCCTCCTCATCGTCACACACACCCTCCCTGAACTTACGCTGGTGAACACACTTCGCGTAGCTCTTTCATGCATTCATTTATATCATTTTGATCTTGCGGTGGCTGCTGCTGCAGGAGCCACACGGGCAGCAACCAGCTTCCTGTGTAGTTCGCACCAACAACAGTCCGAACTCCACTGCTCAGTAGCTGTAGCCAGTCGCACAACTCAACTGCTTTTCAAACGGGTGCTGCTGCTGCAGGAGCCACAAGGGCAGCAACCTGGCGCTGATGGTGGAGCTGCTGGCAGGGCCGCTGGTGGGCGCTGCTGTGGCCGACAAGCTGGAGGAGCGCAACTGGGGCAACCTGCTGCTGGCGGTGGACCCGGAGCTGCTGGGAGACGCTGACGTCATACGCGCACGCACACAGGTGCGTGATGTGATGCGTCATTATGTTGTCATCTCGTTTGGTTCCTATTTGGATAGGGGGTCCACCACAAACCTATACTCAGGGGGGGGGAGCGCCATGCTTAATCTTGGAGAGGGGGTACCCTTTTTTCGCGTTTTCAGCCTAAACGCTGCCGGGGGGAGGGCCGATCGAACGGAACGCCCAGTGAGCGGTTGACTATGAGCCTAACCCTCGAGGGGGGGTACTGTTGGCACGACACGAGAGCCTAAACGCGAGGAGGGGGTGGGGTTTCGGCAAACCAGCGCGTCCTCCCCCCCTGGCTGTAGGTTTGTGGTGGCCCCCTAGGCATTGATTTTGATGCGCGGTTATATGGGGAGAAGGGGATGGTTTGGAGGTCATTTGGGCAACCCTGAGGGGTGTGTTGGGGGTGCGGGAGGCACAGTCGTCATTGGCATGCAGCCGGTGCTGCTGCACGTGTGGGCAATATCATATCTTCGTGCATCTGCTGTGATCACTCCATGATTCTGCATGTCACAATGATGAGCAGCAGGCTGCGTGCTAGGGTTACTCTGGTGCTGTCAACAGCCAGGTGGTGCTTGACCATTGCCGTGGCAGGTGGTGCTTGACCGTGTGAACTTTTCTGGGGAACACCGTATCCATCTGCACCTGCTGTGATCACTTACTGCCGTTGCAGGTGGTGCTGGACCGTGTGAACTTTTCTGGGCAACACCGTATCCATCTGCATCTGCTGTGATCACTTACTGCCGTTGCAGGTGGTGCTGGACCGTGTGAAGAATGCGGAGCGGCTGCCGGGTGTGGATGAGATCCTGCTGCCCAGTGAGCGCGGCAACCGCGTGGCGCAGCAGCGCATCAGCAGCGGCATGGTGCCCATTGAGGCCAACCTGTACCACAACCTCAAGGTGCGGCTGGCACTATGTTCTATCGCAGCACATTGTTGGTGATTACGATTAGTGTATTTTGTGTGATATGATCAGCTGTGTGACACAGCTGTGGATCAGCAGCGGCATGGTGCCCATTGAGCCAACCTGTACCACAACCTCAAGGTGCAGCTGACTCCGTCTATTGCAGCGCATTGTTGGTGAAGAGTTGTTGTCGTGTAACATGATCAGTGTAACACAGCAGCGCATCAGCAGCGGCATAGCGCCCATTGAGGCCAACTTGTACCACAACCTCAAGGTGCGGCTGACACTGCCTTCTGTTGCAGCGCATTGCTGGTGATGAGTGTATTCGTGTGACATGATCAGCAGTGTAACACAGCTGTGGATCAGCAGCGGTATGGTGTCCATTGAAGCCAACCTGTACCACAGCCTCAAGGTGCGGCTGACACCGTCTTCTGTTGCAGCAATCGTTGGTTATCAGAGTATTGCGTGTGACATGATCAGCAGTGTGACACAGCTGTGAATGGTAAGAGGTGTGGAGGCGCATCAGGCCTCCCCATTGTGCAGCTCATTCATTCAGCATTGTGCAGCTCATTCATTCAGCAGTGTGACAGGGCCGTGGATCAGCAGCTGCTTGGTGCCCATTGAAGCGTTCAGGTGTAGCGCGCAGGACTTTGGGGTTTGCCAGTGTGTCTCTGATTGTTGCGTTCATAAAACCTGGCATGCACCTGTCAGGTCGCTGCACAGAGCTATGCTGAGTTCATGCATAAGATTGCATGCAATCTTATGCACAGCTCAGCCGCAGGTCAGGTCGCTGTACGGAGCTACGTGTGGTTGATGCAGTTTGCTCAGCTTGTCAAACTTGCCGTTTGGCCGCACGTGTTGCAGGTGATGGCATCCAAGGCTGACACAGGCAGCGCAGGCAAAGCAGCAGCAGCAGCAAGCGCACCCCCGTCCCAAATGAAGCTGCAGACGCTGCTGCTGCACCCCGCAGCAAGCTCAGTCAATGACCCGTATGATGCAAGCGGACCTCCGCTGTACCAGACTGCTACGTTTGGCCAGCCAAGTGCCACCGAAGGTGGCCAGTTCGACTACTCTCGCAGCGGCAACCCCACCCGGACGATGCTTGAAGAGCAGGTGTGTGTGCGCTGCTTCAGCCATATGGTTTGGTGTTGTCTGGCGCCAGGAGCCAGGATTGCTCTGCTACAGCTCGCAGACAAGCAAGACATGCAGCTGGCGTCGGCTTGCACAGCGGCACCGTGTCGCGGCAGTTGCTTGTTACATGGATAGGACCTTCCGCTGCTGTTGCTGACACTGTATGCTGCTGCTGTTGCGCTTGCTGCTGTTTCTTGCTCAGTGGGCTGCCTTGGAGGGTGGCTGCCGCGCACTTGCCTTTACATCAGGCATGGCTGCGCTGGCTGTTGCCACCAAGCTGGTGTCAGTTGGCGGGCACATTGTGGCTGGCGATGACATCTACGGAGGCACCAGCCGCCTGCTGGCCAATGTGGTGCCTGCTGGCGGCGTCAACGTCAGCAACGTTGACATGACAGACGTCAAGTGAGCGCTGGGGCGGGGTAGTAGCTGCGTGGGTGTGCTTGGGGACACAGAAGTGCGCGTGCGGCGTGCGCTGAGGGCACAAATGTCAGCACCGAATGATAGACATAAGTGAGCACGATGCAAGGATTGCGTTCTGCTGAGCAGTGGCCGGTAGCCAGTTGTAAAGCCTGTGGAAATGCAGAGATATTGAGTGTGGTTGTCTTGCTGCCAGTGTAGGCAGTGCAGCTGCTGACTGTGTATGTTTTGGTGTGCCGCCGCAGCGCTGTGAAGGCTGTTGAAATGCAGGTTTTAAGTGTAATTGTTCTGCTGTCAGTGTACGCAGTGCAGCTGCTGACTGTGTATGTGCTGGTGTGCCGCCGCAGTGCTGTGAAGGCTGTTGAAATGCAGGTATCAGCCGTGATTGTTCTGCTGCCAGTGTACGCAGTGCAGCTGCTGACTGACTGACTGACTAACTGTGTATGTGCTGGTGTGCCGCCGCAGTGCTGTGAAGGCTGCCATCATCCCTGGCAAGACACAGCTGGTGATGGTCGAGTCACCCACCAACCCACGCATGCAGGTGAGCCTCGCTTGGCCTATCGACTCTGTGCAGCTTCCTGCCGCTGTAAATGCGTGATACTTCAGCAGTGCAAATGTTCAGGTGTGGCACGCCTGCTCGGCATCAGCTGCGTCTGCTGGTAGCAGCTTGCACTGTGCGTCTACAGATGGTGATACACATGGTGACGAGAGCCACGAAAGGATAGGATAACACTCCGAATCAAAGAACCCCTCCACATAACAAAATAACATCTCAGGAAATGAGCCCCCCCCCAAAAGGATAGTTGTCGCCATCCCTGCACACACGCACACAAAAGGCTCTGAGCCGATCGTCTCGTCGTCTGCCCCCGCAGATCTGCGACATCAAGGCGATCGCAGCCACAGCGCACGCGGCCGGCGCGCTCGTGTGCGTGGACAACTCATTCCTGACGCCCCTCTACCAGCGCCCCCTGGACCTTGGAGCTGACATTAGCATGACCAGCGGTACAAAGTACATCGGGGGCCATGGCGACACCACTCTGGGCATGCTGGCTGTAAAAGATGTGGAGTTGGGCAAGAAGCTGTACTTTTTGCAGAATGCGGAGGGCGCGGGGCTGGCACCGATGGATTGCTGGCTGGCGCTGCGCGGGCTCAAGACGGTGAGGGGCGTTGGTCGTTGTGTTAGGAGCACCTGTGGACTGCTGGCTGGCATTGCATGGATTTTTGTAGAACAGTTAGCACCGTCCTGCTGGCTGGCGCTGCGCGGGCTTAAGACAGTGAGGGGCGACGCTGATGAATTGATGCTGTGCTCGAGGTGGCGGTTTGGTCTTTTGTTTGGATAATAGTGGACTTCTGACTGGCATGGCACCATCTCATCTGTGGTGCTGTGATGAGATGAGAGCGTGTTGCTCACTGCTAGCCCCCCTGCTGCTGCTGCTGCAGATGGCGCTGCGTATGGAGCGCAGCATCGCCAATGCTGAGAAGATTGCCGAGTTCCTCGCAGGGCACCCCCTGGTGCGCAAGCTCAACTATGCGGGACGGCCGGAGCACCCCGGTGCTGACGTGCACGCAGCGCAGTCGACCAGCGGCGGCGCAATGATCAGCTTTGAGACAGGTGCGCACTGCAGCTCAGAGGTCAGGCAGACAAGCGACGGCACTGCCAGTCAGGCTGGCAGACGGGCGTGACCCCTTGTTGTGCTTTGTGTGTTGTGTGGCAACACAGGATTGATGGACTGGCACAGCAGCTGTTACGTGTCTGATGGTGTGTTGCTTGTTATGCTGGGCCGTGTTTATGGTGCGTCGGCTTGTCAACAAGTGGGGCAGACAGTTTGGGCGTGCTGGAACTGCGTCCAGGCCGCGGGGTGAATATACTCCTTACTTTTGCTGTGTGTGCAATCGCAGGTGACCTGGAGGCCAGCAAGATGATTGTCGAGCTGACCAAGCTGTACAAGGTGACCGTGTCATTTGGCAACGTGATCAGCCTCATCAGCCTGCCATGCTTCATGAGCCATGCCAGCATCCCCGCAGAAGTACGGGCAGCACGCGGCCTGCCTGACGATCTGGTGCGCATCTCCGTCGGCATCGAAGACGCAGCAGATCTGATCTCAGATCTCCAGCAGGCGATGGATGCGGCGCTCGCTGACAAGCGGCGGCGCGAGGCAACACACACCAGCAGTAGTGCGTCGGCGGGTGCGGGTGCAAATGGGTCGAGCGGGGCGAGTCGTAATGGGAACGGGGCTGGGGTGGCTGGTGCAGAGGGTGCCGGGACGGCAGCAGTGCTGGCAGCAGCGCACAGCAGAGAGCAGGAGCTGGTGGGGCGGATACAGCAGCTTGAGGCGCAGCTCGCTGGCTTGAATGGACAGGTCAGCAAGTCTTTATGATGAGCTGCTGTGTGCATACATATAAACGGACCGATCGTGTCAAAAGTGATCGAAGTGCCTGTATGCTGCGTTGCCTTCTGGCGCTGCATTGGGCTGCGACTTCAAACGTTTGCCATGTATGGTGTGTAGTGCTTGGCGCTGGCTGCTGGATGCGTTGTGTGTTTACGCGCTGCATGCAGGAGTGTTGTATGGTTATGGCTATTATGCATAATGACTCATATCGGATTTGATTGCAGGATGTGGTTTTGACTTTCCGCGGGTGCACGTGTGGCAGCTGAGTTACTGTGCAAGTACAGTTGTTGGATAGATCATTGTGTACAGCTACATGTCAAAGAACGGATTCAGACGGATCCCATGTAAAAGCAAGCTGATGTAGTGACCGTTCTGACAACGGTTGACTCAAGTGTCGTTGCGGTGGCGAGGTACAGGAGTTGGCTAGCCTGGGCGCTGGACACTGTGCGGATTAAGTCACAGGGGTGCTTTCCCTGTAAAGTTGACCGTCTGCTTGTAAAGCTCATGCAAAGCTGTCGCCCGAGTTCAGTAGTGGGCGGTTCGACAGCATGTAGATTCCAAAAGTCCATAGAAGTTACATGCGCGACCACATCCGACAGCATGCAGATTCCAAAAGTCCATAGAAGTTACATGCGCGACCACATCCTCTTCTGGCTGTGCCGCATGCATATCCATGTGCATGCACACCGTACGCAGTTGATGCACAGCCAACAACGTGCATTTCTCCGGCAGCGCACTGCAGCACATCGTGGCAGTACCTACATGTGCAGATACTGCAGATGCGCACTAGCACACCAGCACAGATACTGGCGCCTGATATGCAATGCTGACGACCAGCACAGATACTGGCGTCTGATGTGCAATGCTGACGACCGTACATCGGTTTTGAAACTGGCAACAGCCCATACATCCAGCCCGCATCGATCCAGTGAAGACAGGCGTACTTCAGCAGTCTGTCGTGCAGTAGAAATCTAGGACACTGCAAAGGGGTGCGAAGTAACACGACACGCAGCCCACGATTCAGCAATGTAGCACGTGCATGGGCAGAATGCACATGCACGTCTCTGACATGCACTCCAGTAATGCTGTTATAGACGCTGGCAGCATGCATCTGAGTGCTGCTTGTCGCATCCCCGTGGAAACCCTGAGCATACAACACCCCAGCAACCAGAATCAGCATGCTGAATCTACAGGAATGCCATTCTAGGACTGCAGCAGCACGAGGATTTCAGAGTCGTGTCAAGCGCAGGTAGAAGTCCTCGCTGAGCACTTGGCCAAGCCATGGTGCCAATGTGCCTTGGATGAAGGGACTTGGCCAGATTATGGTGCCGTTATAGGCTCAAGGCCACAATCTACCTTGCAAAAGCGAGGTGCAGAGCTTGCATAATGCACTCAAGCCACAAGTGAAACATAACATGCACAGACTCACACCAGATCAGGCTGTGTCCGTCTCTGAAAACCTCAACACTCGTGATATGACCACACACCTATCAAACCTGCTGTGAAAGCACGTTTGCGGCGGATCTGCGGCATCTCATGCAGCTGGTAGTGCAGCATATTTCTTGTCACCTGGGAGCCGTGACAAACCACCAACAACTGCCAGCGGTGGCGAGCTGCCATATCTGTGGCATCATTTTGCAGGCCTAGCTATCTCCATGCTGCCATGCACCAGCATCACAAGCAGCAGGATACACAAACCAACCGCCAAGCCGCCTCCCATCATGGGGTAGCACCCAACTGTAGTCACAACAACTGTGATCGCGGCACAAACTGCTTCAAGGTTGTAGCTGCATGATCATGTCTGCAGCAAAGCAGGAATTAGGAGCTGCCAAACAGCAGCCTAGGACCTTCAACTGACCAGACAACAGCATGCTGGCTGGGGGATGCATTGCTGCGCGATGACAACTGTGACACTTGTCCACAGTGCGTTCATTGTGTTCTGCAGTCGTAGCACAGGACATAAACGCGATGAACCTGTGCAATGCGGCACGAGCCACGCGCCACAACCACAGCATCAACACTTGACGCGAGAAGCAGCCTGGGTCATACGGCTGCTGCTGGCACACGCATTGCCAAGCATCCGCCTGATGCTTCTGCTTGCATCTCTTGTGACCCTTCACAATGCCTATGTGATCGTACAACCATAAGCACCCTCAGCCTTGGGACGTTGCAACTCCTCACGCTCAGCCTGGGTCATATGGCTGCATCAAACAAGCATGCCTGGCAATGCAGACAACGGCAATGCAGACAACCCGTACCAACAGCTGCGTTTCCTCACGCACACAACGTCAACAAGTGATACTATCAGCTAAACTCCAACCTTTAGACCATGCTGTGTTGATTGCTCATGCATGCTGTTGGCCTAGTACACAGCAGAAGCAGGCTTCTGCTACACCTGTTGGCCTAGTACACAGCAGAAGCAGGCTTCTGCTACACCTGTTGGCCTAGTACACAGCAGAAGCAGGGTTCTGCTACACCTGTTGGCCTAGTACACAGCAGAAGCAGGCTTCTGCTACACCTGTTGGCCTAGTACACAGCAGAAGCAGGCTTCTGCTACAGCTGTTGGCCTAGTACACAGCAGAAGCAGGCTTCTGCTACAGCTGTGCACCGCGGCTTACTCCAACCGCTCATAGGCTGTATGCTAATGTAGCACACAGTGCCAGGCAATCTGATGAGCCTAAGAACCTGACATGCAAGACACACAACTGCCCGTGATCATGTAGGCAGCGATCACATTTCGGTAGTAATAATAATAATAATCAATCCTTATAAGCCATACCTTTCGGCATCGGCAACCGCGCCTCACCCACTGGGGAGGCGGAAAGCAGACTGATTATTCTCTCTATTTTCGGTGTAAGGTAGACCACCCAGACCCTTTCACCCCTTACTAGGCAGCATTTCGGTAGTGTCAAGACATCAACCTTGAACTGTGAGAAGATGCAGGCACGTAACGCAACCTGTGACTTAATCAACGTACCAAAGTCCCACCACACTGTGCAGCACGGCCCGCCACAGCACCTATTGCACATCAACCAAGGCGTCCCGCCAAACACATGCTCGGAAATCACGTGTGGCACTTGAGCTGCTGTGCGCATGATCTGCGTACGGGTGAGGATATCCTGCTGCAGCGACTCAGCAAACGCCATACAGTACGGAACGTGTGCAAGCCTGCTCACGTGACCAGCACAACCGAATTTTTGTGGACACAATCGAGAAGGCATGCCACATACAGCTGCGCGTTTGCACAACACATGCAAGACATGCAAGAGACACTGTGCTAGGGTTTGATACGCAAACACTTTGCAAGACTGGCGATGCTGCATTCCTGTGCAAACCGCCATCAGCCACTCTTTTACGAGAGCCATCTGTGCATTGCAATCGTTCCTGAGCACTGCTCTGCTGGTACCTCAGGAGCCACAGCAGCAGTGCAAGGGGCCGCTGCAGCTCAGCTGATGCGCACAGCAGAACAGCCAAAAAAGGCCAAGCAATCTGAGGGCACCAGTACTCAAAGCACCACTGCAACAGCAGCCCTTCAGTCAGATCGCAATGCCAACCATACATGCACAGTGCACATGCACAGTGCATACACTGAGACTGATACAACAGCGCAAAAAGCTGATGCAACAACACTGCTTACAAACCATGCAGGGTAAAGCAGAGCGCCACTGCAATGCGCCGGGAAAGCAGCAACCCAACAGCTGCAATTGTAACCTGACCTTTCACACGCCGGGGTTGAAAGAAGTAAGCAAGGGTTGCCAGGCACGGACCTATGCTCGTGCCTTGGGTGGTTGGCTTTGCCAGTCACGCGTGCAATGCAGTGCAGGGCACCAGACATCACACAACATGTGTTGTGTCTGTCCCAGTTTCCACAAAACATCTGACTAATCCATACAGCCCAATTGTTGCTCTCTCCCAACCTGTTTCATGTGCTGCGCATCATGTCTGAAACACTGGAGAGTGCACGCAAGAGTGATGAAGTGACAACCAACCACACATGCACCCTATAACACAGACCTACACAGAGCATTCAACGGTAAGTAGCAGTATGCGTATGAGTACACAACAGTCCGTCGTTGCGTATTGCTTGTCAGTTTGGTGCCAGCTGACCCTGCGCAAGTCAGGTGGCAGCTCATCACTGACTGAAGCAACCAGAACAAATCAGCGTAATACGTACCAATCAACTTATTATTATTATGTCCTAGGTATGACGTAGCTTATCCTAAGTATGACACATTAGGACTTGGCAATAAGAGCATGCCTTGTGTATGACCAACTGCTCAATGGCTCCTGCAAGACAGGCCGTCGACGCTCGGTGTCTTGCTGCACATGCTGTGACCCCAAGCAAAGGACGCACAGCAAACAGAAAGCGACACAGCTACACACCGCATCCACACAGCAATCAACGGCTCAAAACACGCACGACAGCCAGCTTCCAGCAATGTGACACCGCAGGTTGCCGTGACCCTCTTTGGGGATGTTTGCCACTGATCAGCTGCCACAGTACCTGGCACGCGCCACTTCTGCAGACACACAGCGCTGGGCTGTGCAGAATCTGAAGATTGGCAGACCTACGAGCCACCAAACATAGTACAAGATGACACCCACATGTGCCTAGCTTCCAGGTTAGCAAGCCAAAGCACTAGGGCATTGCTGGCAAGGCATACCAACGCACACACACACGCCTGCCCAGGCCCCTGCTGCTGCAGCGCTCGGTTGACGCGTAAGCTCACACACGCATGCGGGGCACCGAATCTGCTGCATGCAACGTGTGTAATATCAGCTGGCCAAACAAAAGCAGCAAAGGGCCGGAGTGCAGGACATGGAGAGCAGACAGCGCTGGACACCAGACGTCACAGGTCAATTGTCAAGGGGTTGTGCAAGGGCAGGCACTCAAATATAAAAAAGGATTTAGGCGTAGATATTGGCACAATGAAACACATGCTGAACGCCTCTGCTGCCACCCTCGACATGCAATCGGTTGCTTGTGGCGCCGCCACAGCAAGCAGAAGTAGACAGTTTGGTTTCCCACATGCACCTCCTTGCGGGGAGCGCATGCACGCCGGCAATGCATGACACGGCCAGTCCCAACGTCTGAAGCATGCTGAATAAACTGCATGCCTGGACACACCCACGCATTGACTCTCAACAACTCTCAAGCAAAGAGCTTGACCCACAACACAGCTGAACAATACACATGCTTACAATGCACTGTGTGACACCACATATGAGGCAGTGAAGAAACACACTCTGAAGCATAACCAACTTGGGTCTTAGCTCGCACGTAGCAGTAGAAGTGTTTGCAGCACACACCAAGCTCTCTACCATCCATACATTTTCAGAGCACAGCAACCCTGCATGTACCACGCGCATAACACAACATAACCTCCACAGCACCGATTTCAGGTAGATGTCAACGCTGCTATGCCTGCTGCTGCTATGCCTGCTGCTGCTGTGCCTGCTGCTGCTGTGCCTGCTAGCTGCAATAATCGACCTGCTACCCCTTTGCGCAGTAAGCCTCCGCACAGTCAGCAACAAGCCACGGCAGCAGCAGCAGCAGCAATGTCCCCTACAGCGCCCGCAACACAGCCATGTACTCCTCTCCTACCCTGAATCTCGTAACCCCATGTTTCCCTCATCTTCCCTTCCGTATCCCCCAACTTGCCAACCTAGCCAAACCGTCATCAGGGCTGCAACGCTGCCAACAAATACAGCAGCATCGTGACACAGCGCACAAACAGCAACCAGGGAGTGTGCTGTATTCTCTGCAACATGCAAGAGCCAACAGGCACCCATGCTTCTGTGCAAACGCATGCAGCTAGACAAGCACACTGCTATAAAACACTTGGCTATTCTGTGCACCTACAAGCGCAGACCTAGCTGGGCACAGCTGCACGCGAAACAACACGTTGCGGCAAGCATAGAGGCAACAAGGACTTGGCCATTGTCGGCACAACCTCTGCCGGTCCTCTGTTCCGTACAATGCATAGCAATCGGCTGGGCAGCACAAACAGCAACACACAGCGAATTGAGTTCAGATCCAGAGCGGTATTAACTGAAGACTCAGCTGCTGCTGATACTGTTCAAGCACAAGCAACATGCATGCCTGGCTGTAGGTGATAGCACAAGTGCAGACAGTTGAAGCATCTGGCTGACTGCAGAATCGTCTGGGCTGGTATCTTTGCGATAATTGTTGCGTTGGCTGTTCAGCAGCATGTGCCGTCATATATGATATGCTTCATGTGGCAGCATGGTGATGAGGCATGTGCTGAAACTCAAACCACACCCTGTGTCGTGGGTACCAGCAACACCCAACAGCAAGGCTGCAGCAATGCATGTGTAAGACGCGCAATACACGTACCCGCGATGCTTGAATGCCCTGCAAAAACATAACGCATACATCAGTCGTCTGCCTTGCTTCGTAGTGCCTCCTTTCATCAAACCAAACTCCGACACTGCTTACTGAGATCCTCGCTGTCTCAACGATGCCACACCACAGACGCCTCAACCATCAAGGAATGTCAGTTTTGCATGTGCAATGAGCCACACACTCCCGCCAGGCATCACCCTGCACATACATGTGCCAGCACAGCGCGCCGTGCACTTCTGAAATAACTGGCCACATCATTTCCAAGCCTCTGTGCTGCTTTAAGTGCCTGCAATGAGCCGCAACCACATCCACACGGCACTCCTCCTCATCGCTAATGCACACAACCACGTTCACCAGGTGCTGCTTCCACTAATCCCTGACTCTGCTACACCTGCACCTCTGCAGAATAAGAGCTGCTGCTGAGTGCTGTAACTGCACTCATTGCTGGCGCTGCATTCTCTCAACTTGTGAAGATGTAAGAACACCAAGCAGGTGCTGTTGGGCTGATATCGCTCTCACTGCCTGGCAAACAAAGCGCTCCTCGGGTGCAGAGCTGCATGTGCCTGCCAGGTGCTGTTATGTTTGACTGATCGCTGGCGTTGACTGATTGCGCAGAGTTCTGAGCTGTCCAAAGTCAAGGTACCCACCAGGTGCTGTTCACCTGCAACCGCCAACACTGCTTGCTGTGACTGATCGCACTGGTGCGTTGTGCCCAGGTAACAGATCCTTGCCATCACGTTCTGCCCGTACATTCGTGCACCACAACACAACATCAATGGTGGAGGGAGTAACAACCCTCCCTGCTAACCCCGAACACGCACCACAGAATAATACAACACACCTGGGGACCAAGCAGCATGCTGCAACAGCACGACCGTAATTCCACCCATCCTTGAATCCAGCGCTGGCAACGTTCAAACACAGAGCACAGCACAGCAACAACTCAGCATGCAAAGTACGGCATGCCAGACGTAACGATCACACCTTGAACCTGACACAAACGTGTCGTGTTGCCCACAAAGAACCCCCAATAAGCTAGCTGCCCCCGTGCTATCACGGGTGGCTCACGGTGTGTATCAGCAGCCGGCTAGTGAGCGGATCAGCTCAAATGCAACGACAACCTCCTCATGCCTGCATAGCACTCGCAGCCCTAGCGGCATCTGGCCACGCTCGACAATGCGCAGAACAGCGCCTGACAACTTCTCAACTAAATCCAAGCTGCTAGCTACCAGCACAAACGCATCAGGGTGCAGGTCTATCAGCACCTCATGTGTTGTGCCGCACACTGCAACTGCGCGGGTTACAGCTGCTGCCACATGCTGTGCCGGAGCATGAAAGGTGCTGGGCACCAGGGCTGGTGCCACCACTGGAATGTACTCGGGCACTCCCCGCAGAGGCTGCTGCTGCTGCATGTAACTCGCAGGAGGACCCAAGAGACTGTCAGGGATTGCTGCACCTCCTGCCGCTGCAGCAATGGCAGCTGAGAAAGCAGCAGTGACGCCAGAGCCTGCTGCAGCAAGCCGCTCCGTGTGCTGCTCACGCTGCTGCTGCTGCAGCATCATCCATTCCACAGATGGGATTGCGTCCAGCACACCTGAAGAGCTGCTGCGGGCTGCTACGGCACTGGCATTGATGCTGCCAAAAGCTGCGGCAGCGCCGTGGGCAGGAGCGCCGCACCAAGCCTGCTGCTGCATGTCGCGCTGCGTCAGCTGCTGCGGGCGCGGCAAGTCGTCGCGAGCCATAGCCGCATACGAAAGCTGCAGCAGGCTGTTTGAGTGGGCTAACTTGCCGGCCATCACCATAGGACCCTGAAACATGGTAGGGCTAGCGAGTCTGGCTGCAACGTGTGGTTGTGGCAGTGCATTGCTGCCGTGCCCCAACATGCTGCTGGCGCCCCTGCTGCCGCAAGCAGCACCTGATGCAGCAGCACCGTTTGCTGTGCAGTGGCTGCAGCTGCAGTTGACAAGGCTTGCAGGATAGCCCGTGCTGCCGTTGACACTGCCACTACCCAGGCTCCAGCTACTGCCTGTGCTGGCTTGTAGACTCTGCCAGCTGCTGTTGCTGGCGATGTTGCTGCTCGGCATCGCCCAGCTGCAGCTGTTGCTTGCTGACGTTAGCGGTGCAGCGCTGCCGCTGCTGCTGCTGCTGGTTCCTTGTGGCATTCCAGCGAGCCACTGCATGTTGGCTGCAGGAATGGGCGATGGCGTAGATGCAGCAGGCGATATCAGAGAGCCTGAGGTAGAAGGAGACCACAGAGTTGGCAGCTGCCTGGCATTGTCCTGGCTTGCCGCAACTGCAAGCTGGCGCTGCTGGCCGCCGCTGCTGCTGCAGTTGCTGGGACTCGGGCTTATCACCTACAACAACAGCAGCACAGCACGAAGCAGAGGGCTTCTTCAGCAGCTTTGAAATTGAATACAGCTCAGCTGTTCCTGCATTAAACACAGCAGCACTGAGAGGAAGTACAGCAGTGCAAAATGCCACAACCTTCATGCTCACTACCAGCATGTGCGCAGCAGTTGCCAGATATCTACTGCCCGTGGCGGATTGCGGTGTGGCCGCCCCGCACCTGCCGTGACACAAACATGGGCATCAGCCGAGGCTGCGCCTGTGCATGGGGCCGTGTTGTGTGGATGCGAGCAGCATCTTGCATGTTGGTCCAAGGGCCCTGAAGGCGCGCTGCAGGCCCCTTGGAGCCGCTGCCGCTGCTGCTGCTGCTGAAGCCGCCACCTTGCTGGCCGGTGCTAGTTGCAGATGTCTTTGGCTGCAGCTTGCCGTTGATGTGCATGTGTTGAGCGCCGGAGCTGCTGCTGTTGCCGTCTGGTGGGGCAGACGTGAGCGTGCTGTGCGAAGGCTGTGCATCAGGGTCTGCAGCATTGCATCACACACGATGCGTTGGATCGATGGCAAGTGAGAGTTTGTTGAAAGGTAGTGATCTCGCTGCAGCTTGCATGCCCTATAAAATCAGCTGATCCAGCAAGCAGCACATCTGTTGTCACACGCTGCTCACCAAATGGCTGCTTCTCTAAAGGCACAGTAGTAGGCAGCACACGGCAGCATCCTGCTGCACAGTGCGCACCTGCTTGGCCGTTGCTGCGCTGCTTCGCTGCAGCCTGCCTGCTGGGGTCCATCCACTCGACCACCATTGGGGCCTCACTATCAGGCCATGTGTGCTTCTTGTTTAGTGCCTCCATTGCTGCAACAGCAGATTCACGGCAAGCAAAGCTCACCACACCACAGCCTGCAGCAACATACAGCACAGCAGTAGGTAAGGGTTGCAGGTCTGAGAAGGGCTGCAGCTTGAATGCCTGCAAGATTGCAACGCCGTGTGATGTTCCGTTGTGCGGGCTGCGATGACGCGACAAAGGCACCTGGCTGGCGTGCGCTGCCAGCCTGACAGCTGCCACCTCCAGGTGTGACCGTACACTCGCCAATTATATCAGCAATCAGGAAAATCTGACAATCCACTGTGACGTGGAAGCAATTGGGTGATTTACTGTGGCTTGCTGAGCTCTGATATTCAAGTATGTTGCCAGACTTGCCTTTGCTGGTCTTGGCTGTTGCCCAGCGCCTGAACAGATTGAAGCTGGTAACACTGCCGAAGCTCTTGAAAAGGGACTGTAGCTCCTCTTCAGACATAGAGGAGGGCAGCGTGCAAAGAACAGGGAAGTCCCATCCTGCAGGGGCACAATGGCATGCTGATACAGTGGATGGCCATAGGTCGGTTGGTCGTGCACAAAGATAAGCCGTGGCAAGTGATTATGTAGAAGTTGCTGACAGCAACTTGCTGTTTGAAAACGTTGTTGTGATTGTTTCCACCAGGAGCGCGGTCTGCTAGCGGTCACAGTTGCCTTGGCGGGACGAGCCCAGGGTAGCAGGAACCGTCACCTGCTCCGGGATCCAAGGGATCTGCAGTTTATGTCTTGAAACAAACTCTAGCGGCCAACCTGCTGGCTCGGATGCAGGCTACAAAGAGAGATTGTGTATACACAACTCCCACGCACCTGTTGATCGCAGGCCTCCGCAGGGCCGTCGTCCGTCAGATCACCATCTGAATTCGCTTTTTCTGTGTTTCACGTCATGCTACGACGCGGGAGTCACGTCTCCTCCTACAGCTACCCACACCTGTGTGGGCCTCAGAGCAGTGTGAGGCTTGCACCCACGGCAGGCTCACTGTTGATTAAGCACGTAGTAGTGCAGGGCACATTGCACGGTTCAGGAGCGTGGTTCTCAGCAAGCACGCTACATGAAACATGTTGAGTCGCGCGTATTGGCTATAGGACGTTTCAGAAACAGTTCTGCTAATATTCTTTTGTAGCTAGGCGTGAGCAGGAACCACATGTGCGGGCTGGAACAACCGAAGGCTTAGCGTCACTCAGAGCAAAATTTGTCGCCCCGAGCCCTGGCTTCACCAAATCATGTGAGCTCGCTGAACGAATTGGTAGTGCACATCCACACAGTACGGACAGTGCGTCACAGATTTCAATTTGTGTCCTTCCAGAGCGTGCTGACTGGCAAGTGGCCCATGTGCAGTTCTGGCTGGGTGAACTTCACGTATCATACAAGCTGCCGGGTCCACCGATGCTGTATGCCACGCCACGGTACTCGGAAAGGCACTACACAACTCATTGGACACTACCAAGCAGATCATGCCGAGTAGCCAGCCGGACAGCTGCAGCTATGGTAAGCTGCTGCTGACTTGAAGGATGCCAATCATGCAAGCCACCACACGGCCTTGCCAGTTTGGCGCGTATGTGCTGCAACCATATAAGAGATTTCCCTAGAATGGCTTGCACCAGCCAGGAGTGCACACGCAGCTCGCCTGCAGCTGGGACGCTTACCACACCTAGTAAGCTAGCAGCGCTGCTGTGCAGTGATGCAGTCACCGCCAGGACTGCGCAAGCTAGATTCTACAGCTCATTGCCCTTGTAACCTGACGTTCACGGACTTTCCCAAAGCATCAAAGGGTGCACGCCGCGCCTACCGATCGTTGTCAGGCCCGACTTGCCATAAAACTCAGCAACGCCATCGCCTGCTGCCTGCACAAGCAGCGGCAGCTGCTCCTGCTCAGCCACCGCCACTGCAGCCTGCAGCAGCAACCTGCCCAGGCCCTTCCCTTGCTGTGCAGGCGTGACCCCAATGATGGCGAGCTGAAGGTACTCTGCTGCGTCCGCATTGCTGCTGCTGCTGCTGCTGACTTGCTGCATTGCAGCAAGGCCTGCCTCATAAACCTGTTGAACCTCTTGCATCATGATCGGCAGGCTGTCTTGAGGAATGCATGTTAGCATCTGCAGGCTGCCTGGCGTAAGGCTGAAAGGTGTAGGGGTGGCTTGCACATCGGCTGCCAAGGATGCGAACTGGAAGCTATGCAGCAGCACTGCTGCGCCGCTCCCGCATTGGGTAATCAGCAGCACTGGCTGCTCTTCGAAGCTGTCAAGCATCATGCGGCTGAGGCCTACAACAGCATCATCATCATCAGCAGCAGCAGAGCAATGAAGCAAATCATGCAACAGCGGCACTGATGGGAGGGAAGATGCTGTAACTTGTGACCAGGTGCAACAGCTTGTTGATTGGTTGGCACCCACCCAGCAGCATCTGGCCACAGAATTACTTGCAATGTATGCTCCTATAGTGTAACCGGCATCGGATGCGCAGGATGCTTTGCTCAAGTGACGGTGCCCAAACAGCCTGCGCGTGCGTACATGCTCTCAGTCACTCCATAAAGTGCAGCAGCCTGAGGTTCGGATTCCCAGTTTGAATAATCAAGGTACATACAGGTGCTATCTGAATATGTGGCTGAATAAGCCATGCAAGTGATGCATCTGTTGCAGTGTTGTTGGAGGATGATCTCCCTGCACAGCGATCGCTGCGAGCGGGGCTTGCTGCTTGGGTCAACCACACAACAGCAGAACGGACACAGGTTATGACGGGATTGCTGTGAAGTCCCAACTACCCCATGCTTTTTATGCCCAAAGCAAATACATCCTCACCTGCAAACACGTTTTGCTCTTTTCCCAACCGCGTCTGCAGCTGCCTGTGCAGATTGTGCATCACAAACGCCTGCAGGCAGACAATGGTCAGAGGTCCACAAGCATTGATCTCGCTAGCATAGTTTGCCCATCATCAGGAGGCAAAGCCGCCAAACTACAGACTGCTGCACAAATGCGGTGGACCAACACGCAGCCAGATCATCTGCTTCAATGCCTCCTGCTGCGTTTGCCACTAGTTTGGTGGATCCAAAAGAGGCCCACCTCGCCAATGACCTTTATTGCCTGTTCTGTCGCATCCATATCAGCATGGGGAGCCAGACGCCTGACTCCAGCTGGCATGGCTGCTGCAGGAGAGGCAGCAGCAGCGGCTCTGCATCTTCCTGGCAGCTGCCTTTGCGGTGCAGCAGCACATGGCGTTGACTTGCGGTGATGTGTTGTCCTGCAGCCTGCTGCACCACCTGGCAGGCACTGCATCGTGCCCTGAGTGGTGCACCGTGTACTTGGGTCGAGTACAAGGGGAAGTAAAGCTGATAATAGATTCAATCACAAGGTCTGCTGACTGATCCTGCTTTGGCTGGCCTGCCTCCAGTATGACAGTGACACTAAAGAGCAGATTCTGCAGGAGCTACTCAAGCACGCTACAAGTATTCCCCTAACTATCTCTACAAAAGCAGCCTGTAGGTACAGCAGAGCTCCCAGTCGCTTCATTGGCGCACCATCCCAAAAACCCTAACCACACCACATAACAGCTTGTCAGCACCGTTACGTGTGGGTGCTCGTGGTGGATGTGCAATCGCTGTAGCGCACTATACCTGGAAGTTGGGATCTGGCTGCCATCTGGCGCAAGAACCTTGTGAAGCTACGCAACAGACACTGCAAACCTTTCATTAGCTTGTACCTTGTGAATAGCTTCTTATCTCAATCAATATCCATCGTGTCGTCCTTACATGGACGTTCACGAAGATGCTGCTCTGATTGCAGCAGATGCAGCAATGGACGAGCCTGTGCAGCCGGCAGAAGACGCACAGCCTGTGGACACAGAACAGCCTGCCGCTAACGGCCTTGGCTCGCTTGCTGAGCAAGACAACGCCGGTGATAACGCAATCGTGGGCGCTAAGCGTCATGCAGATGATGAGACGCCCGCAGCAGTAGCAACTGCTGAGGACGGACCTGAGGCTGCACCAGCTGCCAAGAAGCAACGCACAGAAGACGAGGCAGCAGGTGCAGATGTAGAGGAGCAGGCACAGCATCAGAGCGATGCAGCTGCTCCTGCAGCTCAGGACTCAGCAGTAGCAGCAGATACAGCAGCACCCGTCAGCAGTACATCTCCGAGCAAGCAGCCAAACAAGGCGCGGCCAGCATCACCTGGCGTGCGCAGCAGGCGCCTTGGCGATGTAGTGTTCAGGCTGCTGGTGCACCAGCGTGCCATGCCCAACATCATCGGCAAGGCTGGCTGCATCGTCAAAGAGATTGAGGCTAGCAGCGGTGCTCGGGTGCAGGGCATGAATGCTGTGCCAGGCTGTGATGAGCGTGTGGTGGTGGTATCTGCGCCAGAGGACCCCTTGCTGCCGCTACACCAAGCCGAGAAGGCGCTGCATGCCATTCAGCGGCGGCTGATCTTGGATCTGGAGCCTACAGCAGCAGCAGTGCTGGACGGCCTGGAGCAGCAGCAGCAAGGACGGCAGCAAGCTGCACCAGCAGAGCAGCCAACAGCAGCAGCAGCAGCAGGTGCCGAGGCACCAGCGACAGCGGAGCCAACAGCAGCAGCAGAGGAGCCAGCAGCAGTAGCAGAGGCAGACACAGCAGCAGAAGAGGAGCCAGCAGCAGCAGCTGGTGCAGACGCACCAGCAGCCGAGGAGCCGGTAGCAGCAGCAGAACCTGCTATAGACGCACCAGCAGCTGAGGAGCCAGCACCAGCAGATGCACCAGCAGCTGAGGAGCCAGCACCAGCAGCTGAGGAGTCAGCACCAGCAGAGGCACCAGCAGCTGAGGAGCCAGCACCAGCAGAGGCACCAGCA